>VZDJ01001247.1:14643945-14775602 GCA_008694505.1 Cyanoderma ruficeps
GGAAAAAAAAAAGTGGCTTTCTGATTTTTGAAAGATTGGATTTTGAAACTCAATTTTTAGATGCATTTTGGGGTTATAAATCCAAGGGAATGCACTGCGGAAGTGCTGTGGGCTGCAAGGCACAGAAAAATTCCTTTTGTCCTTGCACATGTCATTCAGAAGCAGCTGTCCTCTCTCCTGTGCAGCCTTTAAAGCACAGGTGCCCTTGACATTGCCTCAGAAATTCTGTCACTAGTCATAGTCTTGCCCTTACTTTAGAACTTTCATCTTCTTTGCATCCATCTGTCTTCACCATTAAAGTCAAAATAGGTGTGAGTTTTAGAAACACTGCAAGAGCTATGGCGTGACTGAGATGTCTGTCTTCAGTAGTAAGATCCATTTCTTATCCATATCCAGAGGTCTGGAATTAATCTCAAAAATCCAGCAATGCTTTAGACTGCAGTCAAGAATACTCTCCAAGACATTGGAGAAGACCTAGAGACAGAGAGAGAGAAGCTTTTTACTCAGCATTTACAGCAATTTTTATGTGGATTTGAACGTGTTTTTCCTTAGACAAACTTACCTTATCTGTTTTTCTTTCTTTGCTGCAAGACTTCTTTCAAAATACCAACAAGACAAGAAAAAAATAAAAACAAACCAAAAGTTCCCAAAAAACCCTCAAAATCACATCTGAAAAATAAACATTAATCATGATTCTTGGAGTTGATTGTTTTTAGTGCCATTCAAAAATCTCTGAATTTTTTTATTAAGAGTGCTGACCTCCTAGGTCCAGGCAAGCCTGTATACTAAAGTTGCTGATGTCAAATACTCTCACGTTCACCTTTGGCCTGACTTAGTCCTGTAGATAAATGACAACCAGCTGCAGTTCTGTTTGTGATACTGAGGATGCTCATAAGGAAGTAGGGTATAACTATGCAAAGTTTCACTTGTGATTCCAGGAATCTTTTTAATGATCCAAGCTGTTGTAATTATTGAACAGTGTTGTTCTAATTTCTGTTTGACTGTTGTGTGAAAGTAGAATGTCTGAAATGTTTTTTTTCTTATTTTCCACAGTCACATTGTCTTAATGCTGGCAGATGATATGGCTTGTAATCCCAGAAATCCCAAACCTGCAACTGTATTTAGTCATAAAAACATGGAGCTGAATGTCTATGGAGATGATGTGGAAGTGGATTACAGAAGCTATGAGGTAACGGTGCTTTAATTAAAACAGGAGTCTTTATTTTCTAGTGTTAGTTTAAAGATTTATGCAGCATCTCTGAAGTCTGAGGAAGTCTTTCTGTTCACATTGCTGGTTTTGGGCTGGGCTTTTATTATCAGCTGATGAGTCTAAAACAAATACCCCTCCCCTCCTTGATATTTGAGTTTGTTATTTGAAGTTCATTGTACTAGAAACATGTTTAGTGTATCTATTTTAAGTAATGAAATAGAAGCACATTACTGAAATTTCTTTGAAAGTGACTGTTCAGTGTCTCATCTTGCCAACACAAAAATTACTGTGGAAATTTTGATATGCAGGTAAATTGTTTATTAGGTAGATGTGCTTCAATTCATAATCTTAAGCATATGATCCTAAAATAAAACAAGAGCCTTAACTTAATCATTACTGCAAAGCAATTACTGCATAAAAATCTGCATTCTGTCACCTTGCTTTTCATGTAATATTCCTTCATAGCAGGCAGCGTCTCTACCAGTTGAGACAAAATTACACATCAGTTTCTAGGTTTAATAGTGCTGTAGAATTATTGCTAAAGGTTTATTGGATTGTATTGAAGTGTATAGTAGATGGTTTTTTTTCTCTGAAGCTTTATACAAAGAAGTGAATACACAGAACTGGAATAGAGCTCCATTCTTTTTATCATGTTTTTTCCTGGGTATGGATTTGTTGCTGGCATTTGAGCTGTGCACAAAGATTTAAAGAGGAAGTGGTGTTTTATAGGATATGTTGCAGTCACCACTCAGATGGATCTTACCAGATCACTCAGACTTAGGTAATTGAACTGATCTTGTTTTTTCTTTTCTGAGTTATGGAGGGAATTTAAACTTTTTTTTTGCCATGGTAACACACACTATTGTTGGAGCATTTTGTGAGTACGGGAGCAGCTTTGGCACAGTGAAGCTCTATGCTGACAGGTTTTTAGATCAATGTAAATGATGGTGGTAGGTTTGATATAATTAAGCAACAGGCTGATGTTAGTGGAGTAAAGTGAAAGGTACCACATGATTCTTAACCTGAAGTAAAACCTTACACAGGAAATGTTTATGCAGCTTACCTCACACCATACCATATCTGGTTAGATACACTGCATATTTTAGTGTTCCATTATTTAATTTCTGTGACCCAGCCTATAGCTGATCAATATTTTTATCTTTAGAAAATTACTTTGTGCTTCTATTCATAGGTTACTGTTGAAAATTTCTTGCGTGTTTTAACGGGAAGAATCCCACCAAGCACACCACGATCTAAACGTCTTCTTTCTGATGACAGAAGCAATATTCTAATATATATGACAGGTAATTGCAGGTTTCTGTGTACAATTTATTGATGCTCGCTCAGTTGGATGGGTTTGTTGAAAGCATCAGTAGTCCAAATGCACAAAAGGATTGACCAAAAGATGTTTTTCTGGTTTTAGCATGTCATTCTAATTAAGGAAAAATTCCTGTAAGGCAGTACTAAGCCAGTATAGTTTCCATTTGAAATGGTGTATGTGTATTGTTTTTACTGTATCGATATTTTATTTTGTTTGACTGTCCCTGGAGAAAGAGAATTGTGTTTACCTTGTTTTAGAAGAACGATCAACTAGGCATTATATCTTCCTTTAACCTACATCCTTGTCTAACTTCTGATTTTTCTGTCAGGCCATGGTGGAAATGGTTTCCTAAAATTTCAAGATTCTGAAGAAATCACAAATGTGGAACTTGCTGATGCCTTTGAACAAATGTGGCAGAAAAGGAGGTAAGAAATAAGCATTATGTAGACATTGAATATTGAATATCCTGAACATACTCTTTAATGTGTCTTACTGGTAGGCCTTGCTTACCTGCAGCAGTGATACTGTCAGTTGTCCATAAAATTGTGTGAGAGTTTGCATTCAGAAAGCAAAGTTTTAGTTTTTGCTTTCAGCTTCCTGCAGTTAGAGCTGTTCAAATGTATTGCCTTGGGTAAATTCGCATCCTAAATCTGATCAGGGTGAGCTCCTGTTCCTTAGGTTCTGAGCAACTGCCCTGGTAACTGAAAAGCAAAGTATGTATATTGTGTTTAAGTAGAAATGGGTAAGGAGGCTGTTTTCTTTCTTTCAGGTACAATGAATTATTGTTTATTATTGATACTTGTCAAGGAGCATCCATGTATGAACGATTTTATTCACCCAATATAATGGCCTTGGCTAGCAGCCAAGTAGGAGAAGATTCTTTATCAGTAAGTAGAATTATTTGATCCTGAGGACAGTTTTCAGAATGCCTGAGTTAAAAGCACAATTCCTGCTGACTTTTAACTAAAGATTTCCTTTATTCCAATTACTGAATGTATAAGATATTTTGTAGGGGTTTGACAAAACTTGTAAGTGTACTGTTCCTGCTTGGTTTTGTGTGCTGTCCCAAAGAACCAGGCTAATGATGGATTTCTGTGCTTGCTGGCCAGTTTATGCATTGCCTAGGGTCGCAGGGAATCTTTTGGGAAGACTGCTGAGAGATGTGTGTGAGGGATATTCACTCTAGGACTTACTATACTTGATATAAAACAAAACAAAACGCTAACCTTCACCTGCTGTAATTATATCCCAGCTGAATTACAGAAGAGAGGAGAATTACATAGAGATTCCAGCCAGACCAAAACCATCTGGTCAGGATTACCTGAACTCACACACTGCTGTAAGATACACTGGCTCTCCCAGCCCTATTTTTTGAAGTCCACAGGTCTGTGCTGGACCACTAAGAAGGGGTTCCCTGCTTTTTTTATTTGCATAGATATTACCAGGAGACAGTTTATAGATAAACTGCATTGTTCAGCTTATCAGCAGTAGGTTTCTTCACAGCTAGGAATTTTCTTAGCATAATTTGCCTAAGAACAAAAAAAAAAATTATGCTTAACTTTTGCAACATGCTGTTACATTCTGTTCCCTCTCCTAAATGCTGAGTTCTCTCCTGCAAATGCCCAGTAACTGCTGTATGTTGTTTTTAAAGCATCAGCCTGACCTGGGCATTGGCGTTCATCTCATGGACAGATACACGTTCTATGTGTTAGAGTTCCTGGAAGAAATTCATCCAGCCAGTCAGACAAATATGAATGACCTGGTAAGTAGGATACTCAACATTCATGAGTATGCTAATGACTTTAATAGTTCTAAAACTAATCTGTTTTGTCTGTAGGGTTCTTCAAATGCTTTTTATGCTCCCGCTGTTTCTATCGGAAGGAGCTTTGGAGGGAGGATTTTTTTGCCATTGTTAAATGTAGTTGTGTAACACTTCAAGGACTGTCCTCATTTGAAAGTGCTTTGCTGGCTCCAGAAAAAAATAACCAAAATTAGCCAGATTTTGTGTTTTTCGCTGAAAAAATACTAAAGTATTCATTAAATATTCATATCACTAGAATGAAGCATTTGCATGTGAAATATTTTAGCAGGAAGCTTCTAAAACCAGGATAGCAGATACTTTGCAGATGTGGAAAAGCAGGCATTGATGTTATTTTGCAAAGGTGATTAAACAGTTAAAATTCCAACAGTGCGCTCACAAATGCCTGCAGAGACTAATTTATCTGTATATCTGCTTAGATTCCAGAGCAAGATATGTACAAATCCATCAGTGTTTGCACTTAATTATAGCTGAGGCAAACATTATTGTAGATTTCAGGTGTGAAGCAGAAGGAAAAGAGGAAGCCAACCAGATAACATATCACAAAATTTATTAAAATGCCTCTCTAGCAGTGAGATGTATATATATACTTGTGAGATGACACAAAAGGTATCCATATTTTATTTGCTCTATTAACCCTTTATACCTGTTCCAATGCTAGTTTCTTTGTAGTCATGGGTTATACTTTGGTACATTGTGGCTGTAAATCCTGCTGTGCCACATCAGTAATCTAAGAGCCACCACTTACAAAACACATTATCACAGATTAATTTCTGGAAAAGGAGCAGCTGCTCAAAAGTTTTATGCCACCCTCTGTCTGCAGAGGATAGTGTTAGCCTGACTGCTACATGTGTGCTATAATTCCCTCTAAACAACCCACATTTGGCAGATTTTATGTTGATACAGAATTGATTCAGTGGATAAGACTCAAGGTTCTTTTACTTACTTCTATGGGAATGAAATTCTGTCCTATAATTTGATACCTTCTAATTATGGGATACAGGTAACTTCAAAATAAATCTTGATAAAGAAAAATGTGCAAGTTCTTTATTGATTAAATATCTTTGTCTAGCCTGGTCATTCAAATATCACTGTAAACCAGAAAATGATTTCTGTTAACAGTAAAAGGTCATGAAAAGGAATCTACTGTGTAAGACTCTCTGTTGGTAGTGGTATAGGTTGTCTGGTCAGCAGGATGTTAATCTAATTATTGTGAAAAATGTAGAAATTTGTTAGCTGGCCAAGTAGTTTACTTTTTGAGCTCATTGGAGAAGATACCTGTGTTTTTGCTTATATGCTGGAGGAAGTTATCCATGCTGGTAAATTCCTTCCATCATGTTGTCTTAAGTTTCTTAAGTTTCATTCCTTCCTAAGTTGTCTTATCATACGTTGACATGCTGATTGATGCTCAGGGAGTGGAAGAGAAGGGACAGAAATATATATTGATTTATGATAATTTGTTCAAGGCCAGGTTGGATGGGACTTTGAGGCCTGGTCTAGTGGGAGGTGTCCCTGCCCTTGGCAGGAAAGGGAAGCTAAATGATCTTTAAGGTCTCTTCCAACCCAGACCATTGTGTAATCAGGTACTGAGTCATAATCTGCATGCATTTCAACAAGTGTGACCACTTGACTTTGAGTCGGTGCTTTTCAAAACTTCATCTAAGAGTTCCAAATTGACATATGGTTAGTCCTTGGTAAGGATATAAACCTGTTTTTTTTGCCAACAGTTGCAGAAGGTACTGTATCCAACTCTGATTTTTTTGATTTAAATTAATGCTTTCCAAGATCAGGGTAACTTATGTTGTTCACTACCTAGCTTTAAAATTAAATGATCTTTAGTTGTTTGATCTTTTGATATGTCAAATGTCTTCTCTTTTTGAAGTACTGTGTATTTGTTACACTGCTTCTATGCTGTTGCCTCTTTACTTTTCTGTAACCACTATTGAAACAGCTTCTCTTCACATCCACCTAAGATTTGGATATTGCATTCCTGCAAAGAATGATACATCGTTTTTCATAATCCACTCCACCTACTTCCCACCTGCTCCATCTGTGTTGCTAAGGGATAGTATAAAGCTGTGCAAATTACTGACTTTAGATTTGATCACAATTCCCTGAAAATAAAAACTACATCAAAATGTCATACATCTGAACTTTTAAAATAAGATTCAAATAAATTTCTAAATGAAGTGTCATTTGTCATAAAATAGCTAAATTGTTGTTAGAAAAGTTGAGATAACAAAGTTGGGGGAGTTGTTTAGTTCTGTTTGAAAAAAATTTTTAAAAATTTGGAAAAATTAATATAGGAAAAAATGTGCTTAACTTAGCCAGTGTTTGTGTTTTCCTTTTTTTGACCTCAGTTATTAGTGTTAGTCTGCTGTGGTATAATTGCTTTGCAGTCCTTTCTCACAGTGGTAGTGGATGGGTAGATTTTTAACACTGAAGTCTTGTTCTCATTGCCACTTCATATTTTTGTTCTGATTGGTATCAATGTGGTGTTGTACTAAACTGTTGTGGGACAGGTAAGAATTAGTTTGGTGCAGTATCAGTTTCACACTTTCAGTGCTGATGCAGTTTTTTTCGACATTTATACTCTCAAAACATTGGTGAGACACTTACTTGTATAACTGCAACATAAATTTATGCTCAAATAGTGGGGTTAAAACAAATGCTTACTTTTTATACTTTAGTTCAGAGACTTACTTGTTATGCGTGTGCCCTTAGTTGGAGCAAAGCTGGAGAAAATTGATAGCATTTTGGTGAAAATGAAAACTTTAGAGGGTTTGTGTGTGCATTAACAAATGGCTTTTGTATGGGAAGCATGATGCTGATGAGTCTAGTCCATTTTCACCACAGGGAAGATAACAAGGGTTTGATTTGCCTCTTCTTTAGCAGCTGTGGGATAGCAGCCAACAAGAGAGTTGGGAGTCGTTAAAATGAGAACTGAGAGAGTGTGTGTGTGTGTGTGTGTTTTTATGCTTCAGGTAGAGGTGAAAGTGAGCTGAGGTCTCCCTGGACAAGCAGCCTAATGCCATATGCCACAGGCTTAGGCTAAAAAGAGATAAAAGAGAAACTGGAATAGGGCAGAAAGGAGGAATGGGAAGATAGAATCTGTCCTCTATGAAGAAAAGACAGGTAGATTGTTTCCTCTCTGGGAAACTTTTTGTGATGTAGGGCTCTGTTGTTCAAAGAGAATGAGCAACAAAAGCCTGTGCGTTTTGTGTCAAGCTGAGCACAGTATTTCTGTTGGGAAGTATGGCCTGAAACTCACAGATTTTTGTCAGTCATAAGCTGGGATAACTCAAGTTGTATTTGCACTGAGCTGGTTAGGACCTGTGTTTTTGTCATTAGGATGCAACCTTGTAAGAGCTGACCCATGATGTAATTTAGGTATATGAACTCTAGATTCTGTGGTTGATGGACCTGTTTGTGAAAATCACTTGGAAAATTTAAGATTAAGGAAGATGAGTACCCATGTGGAGAGTGACAGTTTTAGTCCTGTATGTTAAATCTCTTGTGTAGAATGTTCTGTGTGGCTGGAATGTGAAGGACTCACATAACCTGCCCTGTTACCATGTGAGCTGTGTTGTGGCAGGTGTGGTAGGACTTGTGCAAAATGGCTTTGTGTCCAACATGCATTTGTGTTGCCTTGTGTCTGCTGAGTACATAACAAACCTGTTACTTAATAGGCATCCTGTCTTGCCAGGTGTTCTAAATGCTGCAACAAATCTGTCACTGTTCCTTCTGATTTCGTTAGTGCTGGTTTTGTCTTTAAGGTGTTGCAGTGTGTGTGGGATATAGGTGATCTGATATGTAGGCAGAATACGTGGCTAAAATAAATAAATAATAAGGTATTTAGCTCTTTTCTAAGTGTCACAGGATGTCTGTGAACTTAATGTAAATAAAGCACTTTTATATCTGAAGATATGCATTAATTTGTGGGCTATACATTAGAAACGAGACCGATGGACTATTTTTTTCTGATCAAAATGTAAATTTTTGCTTCTTTATGAAGCCTTCAACATAGCTGCGTATCAAAACTTGTTTAATTTTGCATGCCTCCCTTTGGTAAATATGAAGAATTTATGCCCACTTGTGACTTCTGGAAGGTTATAGCAGCATTGCTGCATCTATATTCAGCAATATATTTGTGCATTTATCAGTTAGATGTAATTGATAGTTGGCTTTCACAGGAGCATTTTAAACTCCAGTGGCATTATTGTAAGGAAAAAGGTTTTCAGAAATGCTTAATCAAGATGTTTATGTACTTTAATGTGTTTTTTCAACCATTTTTTTCAGCTATGGAGCTTGTAAGAAAATTAATGCAAGTTACATGTATCATTTATCTTTCTTTTTAATAGTAGCTTCATATTGGAAGGTGTATGTAGAGACTGTTGAACGAGGGACAGGATGTGATTGTCCATTTTGCTTTCCAGTTTCAGGTCTGTCCAAAAAGCTTGTGTGTTTCCACCCCTGGGCACCGAACCGACCTGTTCCAGCGAGACCCTCAGAAAGTTCTGATAACAGACTTCTTTGGCAGTGTCAGGAAGGTGGAGATCACCACAGAGACACTTTCCTTGGACAGGGATGTGGCTGGATTTGAAAGCAAGTAAGTAGTCCTTATTTAGACCTGATTTGTATAGCTTTGTGCCACAAAAATGCAGTAGTTGTGTAACTGCCAAGGAAAAAAGAACTCTGACTTCCTGTCATTTCTTACAAGGAGTCAGGGAGTTAATATGGATCTCCTACTGTGATGAACTTGTCTGCTGAAAACTTTGTGTAAAATGCCCACCCCTTTCCTCACCCTTGTAAATAAATGCTGCTTAAGACCAAGGTGTGGATGTCAACAACAAAAGTTGTTTAGAATTTTCTTTCTTCCGAAGTTACTACTTTAGTGCTCAAATATTTTGTTACTGCAATTCCTGCTTGTGGTAGTTTGTCCCCCCACCCCCCAGATAAGCTCTGAGTATAAACCATCAGGTTAGGTGTTCAATACCAGTTAGCTTTCTAATAAATTTTTTGTTTGAGTTCTATGAATTCTCTGAATTCTCTCGCCTTTGACATTATTTTGTCCTGAGAATTTCTGTTCCTGAGATTCAGTGATTCATTTGATTGAAATTACTGGTGCAGCCTCATTGGTTGAAGTTGTAACAGGGCTTCCTTTACTTTGTAGATGAAGAAAGAAGTGTAAACTTCTTTGTATTTTTGGGATTCTGTTGCCACCTATTGGGAAGATGTAAAGGAAGATGTGCTTGTTCTATAGGGTTTATTTAGCATTGTACTTTCATTTCTGTTGCATCTTCTGTGCTTGATAATACTGCCCTGTAGGAGGGGAAAAGAAGGACTGAAATATTGTGTTATATCAGGGACTAAATACTTTTCAACACAAACATTTATGTAAATTTCTGTCTGCCTTGTTGTTTACTGTTGCTCAAGCCAGTGGATAGCAGTTTTTGGGGTTTTTTTAAGATAACAGTAACCCTGGTCCTTGTCATAAATATCCTAAAAGGTTTAGTGTATTTTTATATTTTACTTTCATACTGTATTTATATCTGGATCATATGCATTAGTACATACCATATAAATCTGAAGCTAGTTTTGTGATTCCTTAGTACAGAGCAGTACTTCATGACTGTAAATTTGTTTTTTCACTGAAGAATAAATAAGCTCTTGGCAAGTAAGAGACATTTTGCTAGTCAAAAACCATGATAAAAACTTAGCGATGTGGGTTTCTAATTTGTGGACAATTGAAAGGAGAAATAGATTTTGAAGGGCTTTACCATTCTGAAACAGGAAATGACTGGTTAGGATTTTCAGCTTTTGTGTGTGTGTGTGTTAGTTTGGTGTCAGTAGTGGAGAGATTTTTGGTGCCTGACACTACTGGACTACACACATGGAAGCATGTTGAGAAATGGGCACTCATGCAGATAGGAATATTATCCTTGTGAAATGTTCTGATATTTAATGAAATCTGTATTACATTATCATGGCAATTCCACTTAAGTCTGTGGAATTGGAAAGGATGGGGACATGCTGGTTTAATAGTTCTCCTTTAAACAATTTTCTAAAAAAAGTACTCAAGTTTTCAGTGTCTTGTTACCATTTGGAAAGAGTTTGTAGACAATATGTTTTTAATGGAGGAGAAAGTATGGAATTTGCTTAAAAAGTACTGAAAATTGTAGTAAAGCTCTAACAGACAGTGATGTGGAGTGCTTAATAAATTCCTTAAGCAGAATTCTGAGGTCAGTACTTCTTGGGATGACAGCTTTGTTTAGCTACAAAAATTTAAGAATTACAGCTTGAAGTGAATTTATTAAATGAAAATGTTAATGCTTTTTAAAAATGCAGTTTTGGAGTGTCTGATCTGTAAGAACCTGTTACTGTGTTTTTTAAAAAGAATGTTATGAACGTTACACGCACCTATTTCTGAGAGTATTGAGAAGGTGGAACACAAATTACATGATTTTTTAATACGTGCTACCACTGATTGTCCCAAAATAGTGTGACTCCTGAATGAAAGAATGTGAGTGCTTATTCTTAACCTTCTCAGTGCCAGTTAAACCATTTTGTGCCTTTTGGGAATGCAGTGGCTGTTGACGCTCTCAGGTAAAACAGCTGGGAAAGGATGAGGCAATCGCAGCCTGATTTATTCTTTTTTTGTTTCATTGGAAGAGAAGTAGCTTATTAAAAGTTAAATAATCCTTCCAAAATAGTTATGACTAATCTTGTTCATGCCCAACATTGTTTTAAAAGCCCTGATGAAGCAGAAGGAAGTGATAGAGAATTGAACTTGGGCCCTTATGCATTTGTAAGATTTGTTCACCAAGAGGCATCTGATAGATCATAAGTATATATTGCTTGTACATCAAAATTTGTATTACATTGGTTTAATATTTGATGAAGTCTCAAGGCTTCATTCCTTTATGAATCGTGTCCTCTGTTTTATTCTTCCCTCAACGTTAGCTTGATACCTTTTTTCTTCTTCTTTTACATACTGGTGGCAGTAGAATGCTACAGAGTATTTGTGTTAGAGACAAAATCAGTAAATGAAATCCAGGCCTCAACTCTCACACAGTCTTAAGTAGTCTGTGTTAGATCTGATTTTTTTGTTTTAAAGCTTCAGGTGTCACACGTGCAGATAAGGACATTAAAAGCCAAATGAACAAAAGAGGTAAACCACTGATTACACAGATTATGGGTAAAGATGCTGCTGTCATATGAGGCATGAACACGTATCAGGATTGCACTGCTGGCAGACTGTTCAAGTTCTCATCTTGCCCACTGCTGTGACTTCACCAAATCTTTTTAATAGAAGTTTGTTCTTTTGTTGCACAATTGCTTAGCAATTACTTGGTTGTACAGATCCGCTCCCAAGCCCAGCGTGAGCCATAGCTGTGCAACCAGATCAGAACTGGCAGCTTCACGTGGAGCTCATGCCGTGACATTTGATGAGTGAGGCCTTTGAAGTTTCCTCTGGCTTGGGCTGAGGCTCATACAGAGAACAACTACTAATTAACCAAGAGAAGAGGCATTCTTTCTATCCACGTAGTGGTAGGTGAATATTTGCGAGTAAAAGCTTTAAAAAATAAAGAGAAGGTTCCTCTGCTATTTTCTTTCTTCATAGCTGTTTCAGTCTAAGCTGTGTTCACTTCAAAGGGCTTATTCTGCAGCTGCCTCAGTCCTGACAGGGATCTGTAGCTGCCAATTTTAGCGAAAATCTGACAGTCTAGGGGTTCTGAGGCTTCAGATGGTTATGTTTTGTCTAAATCCCCATGCAAGTGCAAAAAGTCAGCATTAAGGAGTAGAAGAAATCTCGCTTCTTTGGAGGAGGAGCCTTGCAGGTTTTAGAGCATTGAATAAATTAGGAGTGTGTCTTTTAAACTTGGATTGTAACTCTGCAGCCAGTTGGAACACTTTCTCCTTTTCAATTCTTGTCATGAGGAAAAGACCTGTATCAGCAGAAAGTGTTGGTAAAAATTGGGATGAATATTTCCCTTGAGGGTAGTAAGAAACGAATTAAAGACAGCATCATATAAAACCATCCTAGTTTCATTGCTTTTGAGGATTAGGCTTTGTATTTAATACTTCTGTTATGAAGAATTGTGGTACTACTGGCAGTGACTGTTTTCCTAAAAATAAATAAATTGGTCACTTGTGTTAGGAGGGATGCTTGTGTAACAGGCTAATTATGAGTAATTGGTTCATTTGCAGGATATTACTAGCTAATGTTCTCTCAATCTATTGTGTGTGTGTTTGTGTCTCTTTCCTGTCCTTTCTTCTTTTCCACCACCTATTTTCAATTTGATGTGCTTAATAGTTAAAGCTGCTGTTGTGTGATCCTGAAGCCTTGGGGAATCCACTTTATGAACCAGTAGGTAATTTGTTGATTTGGCAAGTAGATGCTGCTCAGCTCAATGGGCTTTCCTTAAAATAAGTGTCTAGGTTCCGAGATCCCCGTTCAGTCTGTACCAGGTGCCACAAACCTGCAGTCACCTTTAGGACTGATTCTGCCCGCTCCCGTTTGCGGGCGGGTTCGCGGTTCCCGGTGGGGATCCCGCACCCCGCGGGGCGGCAGCGCCGGGCGGACCCGCCGCCGCTCCCGGACGGCGCCGGCAGGTGGCGCCATTGCGCCGGAGCGGGAGCGCGGCGGGCGGGGCTGGGACCGGGACCGGGACCGGGGCTGGGCAGGGATCGGGACAGTGACTGGGGCAGTGATCGGGGCAGTGACCGGGGCTGGGACAGTGACCGGGACAGTGACCGGGACCGAGGCTGGGACAGTAACTGGGGCTGGAGCAGTGATCGGGGCAGGGACCGGGGCTGGGACAATGATCAGAGCTGGGATCAGGACCAGGGGGTCCCGCCGTGCCCGCCTCGTGCCTCGCTCTGCGGGATCCCTTCGGAATCCGGCCGGCGTGGAAACGGGGAGTTCAACTTGGTCCTTGTTTGGTGGAAGTTCGATGGGATAATGGGAGGTTTTTATCTTATTTTCCACTTTCCTACTGGGCGACGACTTGGTAGAGATGTAACATGTTTCAGTTTCAGAGTAATGTAAAAATAGAAGAAAATCTCAGAATTTAGCAGGTCTCTACTCATCTGAATTGAATTGCCAGTGGGATTAAGAAGCTGTTACTTCTAGGTCCACGAACATCTTCAGATGGGTGTCATAATTGTTCCCATGAAGAACACTAATAGGCTACACATGTACTGTATTTTCCTCTAATGTCTTACAAATTTATTCTGTTTTAGTGGTAAGCTTGAATTTTGTAATCCATGTGCTTTCTAATAGCCTACAAGTAATTAAAGAAGATGGGTGAACCAATACTTGCTGTTAAATATTATTGCTGGATTTCCTAAAGTATTTTGTAAATGTATTTGGGGTTTCTTTGCTTGCATAAAGATAGGTCAATATATACATAGACATATATACGCACACTCCTATACCTGCTAGTGTAAAAGAACTTTTCAAGATAATACAACTGAAATTAGTGTGAAGGCTATAGAAGGAAAAATTATGTAGGAGGACACAGTCTCACTAGTATAATGTTGGTATAAAATAAATAAGGATGACTGACAATATCAAAAGGAACTGCAGGTATAAATTGTGCTGGGAAGACTTTAAATACACTAAAGTGCTATGCTTGGTAATTACAGTCCCTGTTTAGCAAGGTATTTTAAAAAGTAACTTTGGACAATTTATTTTGTGTTCATTTGAAAGGATTTTTGACCATGCATTTTGACAGATTTGGGGAGTTTTTTGGTAACAAAAAAAAAGTTTTCTTTCAAAACTATAGCTCTTGATTCAGATTTTCTTTGGTGTTTTTTTCCCCCCTCTTTCTCCAAATTTTTATTTTGTGTGGTATCCTGCATTTTTTCTATATGAAAACTTCAATTGTTAGTACCAGGTTGTGCTTCTATTATTTCACGTTTTCAGTACAACACTGCTTTGTTGAGCCTATATATAGTTAGTGATTTCTATGTATAATTTAATAGGCAAAGAAACCTCTTGGTCTGTAGAGGTACCATAAGCACATACAAGTCAATGGCAGTATTTTATTGGATTCAGCTTTTGAATCAAGTTCAGTACCTTTACATTCTTCACAAGTGACTTAGATATGCCAGTTGACTTGGGCACATGTAGTGTTAAGCAGTGGACAGGTAATGTCTAAAATTTTTGCATGGCAAATTTAGTGGGAGATCTTAAGTATATCTAGTAGATTTTAACATCATGTAAGTAGCTTGAGAATATCCAGATATCACAGGATATTTGATCTAGGGGATTTATTTTGTTTCCCTTTATCTATTCCTTTTTATACCTTTCCTATGTAAAATTCTTATTTTGTTTCATTATTTCTTCATCTCCCCTCCCTGTGTGATCTTTACCTGCTATTATTTTTGCAGTCGAGCAGACTGCTTTATAATTGCAGTCTCCTGAAGTGCTTGTTATTCTTTCTAGTGCTATTTATATGGAGGTCTTGGCTTGATTTTCTTGCTTTGCTGCCCAGGTGCTAAATAAAAATTAATGTCTGTTCCTAGTGGTATTTCTATAGCTGTGTGCTCTCTATTGCTGCTGAAGAAGACCATGAAAACATCTGTAGTATTTTGCATAAATACTGACCAGGAAATATTTTCATGTAATTTTGGCATGTTTTCAGCACTGTGAGATAACATGGGAATTTCAATAAAACTGTGTTACTATTATTTGCTTCCTGTCAGAAGTACCAGAACTGCTGCTAATGTTTGTTGGAATACCCTTCTTGTGTGATTTCTAGCAGAGTGAAAAAAAGCAGGGGTGAAGAGAAGCAGGCATCTGGAAACAGAGATTGTGGGACTCTTTGGTCTTTGGAATTTAGAGGCCAAGCTCACACTGGGCTTCCTTATACCCTGGAAATTAATAACTGTGCACATAACTATTAAATTTCCAAGATTCAAGCAACATTACTGCTTTTTTAAAACAGGGTATTAAGCCATATGCAAATGCTTTTAGTCTTTGCCTATTTTCATACTGTGAAAAATCTTACATTTGATTTTTTTGAGCGCCCGAGGAATGACCTTCTGGATAGTCACAAATTTCTGCCTCTGAAAATTTGTGTCTTGCCCAAAGATGTGGAGGGAAAGGGGCAGTCTGTCTTCACAATGTATTTATGTAACAATGATTAAGACAGCATAAACTGATCTTGATCTACATCTTCCAGCCCTCCCAATAGGAGGGACCTTTCTCAAGTCAGGCGTTTGCTGGACCAAAGGTATCATCATAGAGCTGTTACATTTACTATTGAAATGCAAGTCCCTGAAGGCCTGTTGTTGGTTTTGGTGAGCTGCATGATGGTCTGGAAGATTGAGATGTGTCCCTGAACTGCTTGTTTCTGAAGGTTTTACCACGCTCAGAGAAGTTATGCTGCACAGTGGGCATACTGAGAGACCTAGTTCTTTAGCAAAGAAGTGAAATGTAAGTTGTGAAAAGAGAGATTGAACTCCAAAAAAAGCATTGCATTATTGCCAGGCATCTCTTTTCTATCCAGCCAGATCTTAGAATAGAGCGGTGCAAATTTCTGATATCTGGGGAGCAAGAAAGTCAGAGTTCCATCAAAGGATGGAAAGAAAACTAGAGGTGATTACAAAAGGTGATTCTGATCACATAAAGCACTGGATTTACAGATGGCTTGCTGAGCACTGTTTAATATTACTTTATAAAATGAAATAGTTTTATGTGTTTGGTCAAGAGTATCAGAAATCTATAGAAACAGATGCTGAATACATCTACTGAAGTGCCCAAGCTACTGCTAAGATTATTTTATAAAATTTGTAGGACGGCAAAGTATTACCTCAGTGGTGAGATTGATCTTTCAGGAAAAGATAGACTAATATTGCAAACAAAGAATTTACTGCAAAACGGGATTTATTCAGTATTTTTGCAGGCAGAAGACCACATGAAGGGTTTGTTATTGGTAAATAACAGGAGAAACAAACAAGAAGTAATGAAGCACAATAAAGTCTTTTGTATCCCCTGAAGTGGAAAAAGGAAAAAAAAAAAGGATGAAAGCAAGATACATAGGGAGCTGGAGGAATACCTGTTCTGGGGTTGGATATGTTGTATCTTTTGAACCCTAGTAAACTTAATTCATTTGGCTCCAGTTTACTTTTTGGAGATTCCTGGTGTGGTAACTGTGGATGTTCAGCTTTTACAGAATGGTGACAGCCCACCTCTGCTCCACCAGTTAAATTGGGCTCAAGTTTGTATGATGAAAAAGAACTGAAAAGGTTGAAACCCCCTTAGTCATCTAGAGATCAGAGCTAATTTGGAACATAAAGACAGGCAGGATTTTTCTTTCACAAAATGAACTGAAAGTTGCTGCTCTGTATATAAGTGTGAAGATACATTCATATTCTGTAATGTAGCACCAGAATTATTTGCAAACTGAAATTACTATTTTTAATGTAACCAAAATATATTTATGTTTCTTATGGATGCAGGAATGGTTCACATCAGTGGGCTCATGATTGTAACCATGAGACTGTTTAGGGAATTCCCCTTTCACTTTGTACGTATTACATGAAATTAGTAAGAGCCCAGCATTACTTGAACAGCATATTGGTGACAGGCAGGAATGAGAATTTAGAAGCAAGTTTGGACAGGGAGAACATGTCTTCTTCCCACCCCAGCCAAGTGTTGAGACAGGAATAGTTCAGTCCAGTAGCTCCCAAGAAAAGACAAGAAAGACCACAATGGAGGCTAGAATCTCCTTTCCTGTAGGGAAGGGAAGATTAATTATTGAACATTAGTATTCACAGTTGCTTTAGCATAAATTCCTTTAATTATATGGTAGCCATTTTAAATTTCTCTTCCTACTGGTTAAAAAAAGTTGCTGAGGTGTAGCTGATGTACCAGTTTACTCCTCTACTAAGGGAATGGTTTATCAGAAACTGAAACAATTAGAAATGTTGCACCTTCCTCCTGCCTTCTGTTGCCGGATTTTTAATTTTACAGTGGTATTTTCTGTATAATTCTCTGTGTAATTGCTATGTGAAAAACATACATACAAAAAAAAATCAGTTCTGGAGGGGCCAGATGCAAAGGAAGAGACCAAATAATACTTGTAATGTATTGGTATAATTTTAGACACTGATTGAAGGATAAGGAAAAGCTCTGCTAATCTTTCAGATTAATCTTCAACAGATGATAATCTTTAAATTGATGTTATGTTTTCACCCTTTTTATGTTTCGTATCTCAATATTTAAGAAATGTTCATTAGATTGTTGGGTTTTCAGCAGTCAGTGATAAATGACACATTTCCATTTGTGCTTTGTGGAAGTGGGTTACCTCTTGTATTTACTCTGCACAGTGTTTGAATTCACATTTAACATAAGGAATCTGTGTACCCTCATCAAGTTAACCATTACTGAAAGTGGGTTTGCTGTCCTGGGGCACTGAACGTTCTTAAGCCAGAGCTGGTGTATTGATCCCGCTTAGGAAAGCCCAGCTGGCCGTCAGAGTAGGCCCTGGAATGCATCCCCCAGATTCCGTGGCTGCACCCCCTCCCCTCCCAGGCGCTCTGGCCGCTCTCCGCTGGCCCGGCAGGTCTGCTGCCCTCGCTGGGAGAGGGGTTCACTGCAGGGGGACAGCAGATGGTCTATGTGCTCCTCGCTGAGGGCACTGTGGCACCGAGGGGCAGCGTTCATCTGGCCGGGCTGTCCCGCTGGGCGGCCCCGCTCACCGTGCGGTTTGCTCGCAGCCCAGCCGGGCCCTCAGGAGGCTGGGGCTGCTTGGTGCCAACGTGTTTTCCCCATGGTTGCCTTCCTGGAACTGCAGTCCGGGGCCAGTGTTCTGCTGGCAGAAGCTTTCCAAAACTAGGGCCAAATCTGGTTTGCAGATTATCCATCTGCATTTCCTCCCAAGCAGCCCAGCACTCTGAAGGACAGGAATGGTTAGATCTCATATGCAATCAGAAAGATTACCTAAGTGTAAACTGTGTGAAAGGAGTAGATAAGAGTATGTTTTTCCTCTCATTCCGCAGTAGTTTTTTAAACTTGACAGGTGGAGTAGTGCATATAATATTACAGTTGTATCAAATAATTTCAGTGAAATAAAAATCAGAAAGGGTTCTTTGTATACCTAGATGATTCCTGATCCTGTGTTATCTGCAAGTGATGCACGTTACCACAGACATGCTCTAAAATTTCAGTAATATCTTTGTGTTTGAAATAGTAGGACAAAAGTTACACCTCTGAATTGTTAAAAATTTATAACTCTTCAGTTTGGGAGAATATAGTGAACCCTGTAGTTACTCCTTGGTTTATCTCAATTTAACTGTAACATAATATTTAAGCTTCACAGTTCCCCACTGGCTAGTATTTTTTTTTTCTATTGGTTACTTAAGAGTCTGAACCATGACTTCCTGCTGGAATAAAATAGGAATGAAGACTTCTTGCTGTAGGTCTAAATTTTAACTGGGGAATTGGAGCAGAACAGCCACTAAGTGAAACTGCTCTAAATCTCAGCCATGGAGGACGTAACCTCTGTTTCTTCCTCAGCTGTCAAATAGAGTGCCCTAGTTCCTTTTTCCTTTGTGTGTGGTTTCCCTCTGATATAGTTTTTACTAACAGGTACTTTATTACAAAATATTCTGAGCTGACTTCTATCTTATTAGATGCTTAGGAGCTTTTACAAATGTCTCCATAAAAATATATGGCATATCTGTAAAATGGATAAATCTGCACTCTGCTGTAATGTTTTAAAACTGGAAACTGTGTGTGCACACCAAAAAATGTGGTTAGATAGAAAACTGTCCTTAAATCAGAATATTTCTATGCGGTTTGCAAATCTAATGGCACTACTGAAAAATATTAGGTTGTTTATTAATCTGTGGATTTATAAAGTAATTTAGGAAAGACATGAGAAAATATTAGCTAGCTGTGTTGGGAAGACTTCTCATGCTGTAGAGTCAAAGATGGTTTACATCAGTGTCACTCTAAATATTTTATAGTAATAATCGTTGTATTTATGTGATGTGTCTGTTCAGTTACTAATGAGCAGCTGTGTCATGAAAACAGCTTCTCCAGTTGTCATTCTTGGAGATGCTTCCAGCAACACTGGAAGCTGTGGAAAGGTCATAGATGAGAACACATTTCCAGTTGGTGTCAGAGTGTGGGAGGAAAAAAATGTAGTTTTTGTATGTAGCTGTATCTATTCTGCAAACAGAGGAATTTCATTCTGGTCACAAAATTCTTATTATATTGCACGATTGAGGTTTTGTGCAAACATAATTATTTCTTCAACACTATGGGAGAGTATGCATGAGCCATTTAGTAATTCTGTGCCATATTATGACTGTTCTTAAATTCAGATAATAGTAAATATAAAACATTTAAAATTACAATGCAGTTCTTAAAACATTATCATTATCACTGCATTGAATTTTTTGTACATTTATGTGAGCTTTATGGATGAAAATAATAGATGCAAGGGACGTCTTAGAATAATAGTGATTAGTAGTTGATGTGGTATTTATTTATAGTAGTACATCACCCAGGAGGGGCTTAGCTGAGTTTTTAGATAGCCTAGGTAATTGTTTCTAACTGTTTCTTTCTGCTTTCTCTCGATATAAAATGAAGTCCTTTACAAGATACATTGAGACTGGAAAGAAAAAGTGGGGGGAGGGGAAGCTCATTTTACATCTTGGTAATTATATCATAAAATGCAGCTATGGAAGAGACCTAATTGCTGTGTGACTGTTGCCTGTATCTTGCTGAGAGCATAAGAGAAAGCTGTAGAAATTGTGGCTGATACAGCTGTCATTGGAAAGGAGATCCCACCTACTGAGGAAATCCAACCATGTTTTATGTGCCAAATGAATATGCAACCTGCGCATGGTAACAAACTGAAGTCTCAGTAAAACTAGGGTAATGTAAATTGAAACAGGGAATAATTAATGTATTAATGCGTTTTATGCCTACTGTGCTCATCTAGTAATCAGATTATTTTGTTAAATGTAATTAGAATTGTAAAAAGAATAATTATATAATAAAGCTAACTTCACCAGAAATATGAAAAGAAACAAAATTGCTGAAGTGAAGAGAAGCAAATTGTAGATTATTTATTTTCACCTGTCCTTGTGAAATAGAAGTGTAGTTTTTAGGTATGCTACTTACATACTGAATTGAAAAAAGTTAATAGGAGAGGAGGGAATCAGGAAATCAATATAATCAGAAATAACAGCAATATGCATGTTAGTCATCTACTCAAGTCAAAAAACATAATGCCCTTCTGATTATAAAACCTGAAATTAAGGCAAATTTCCATAACCATAATAAAAGACAAAAAGATGAATTATTACTGTTGAGGCAAATGGATATTGGATACAACCCATCCCCAGAGAAAGTAATACAAAATCATTTTCAGAGTTTAATTCGATGAAACAGTAATTGCTTGTAAAGCCTTTTTCTTTTTGCTCATGTTTTTGATACCACTTAAGAAAATCACACCATTAAAGGTAATTAATTTTAGCAAGGGTTATTTCAATAGCCCACTGTGCTGAACTGGGTCAAACTGTCTCCAGCACAGTCCTGCCTGTAAACATTACAAAGTCAGGGCCCAGGTTCAGGTAATCATCTTGGAGTAAAACTTTAGTCCAGTAATGCTCCTTTTGGACCTCGTTCAGTCAGTGAAGTAGTTAATCTCTTTGCTACCGAAAGTTTGGTCTGGATTTATTTTTTTGAGTGTTCAGTCCTGTGTGTTAATTTAATTTTGTGTCATTTAATCAGCACAGTCTGATTGAATGGCTGTGTGTATTTGGTGAGTAAGGTGTTAAGTTCTCCTGAGAGGTGGTTCCTATCTGGAGCAGAAGAAGATAACCTTGTCCTGTAGAAAACACCAAGAGTGCATCTCCTTTGCATTAATACAAGGAAAAGCAAACCTTTAAGACCAAATCCACATTGAAAAATGTTGCCCTAAACTTAAATATTTTTTCAAAAATAGATTTAAACCAGAATCTTGGGGAAGAGTATTTGAAAATGGCTCAGACCCTATATGTCATCTGTTTGTTGGCCTATGCAGTTTGTTCCCTGTAGGTTATAGATCAACTTTGTAACAGACTGTGTGCTGATCTTAAGAAATACTGGATTAAAGTGACCGAAAGTATTTTTTTCTGTGACAGGAAGATTTGGACCAATGTTAATCTGTAGTGGGAATGCAGTAAATAACACAGTTCTCATTTAGTTTAGTTGTGTCCTGCTTAGTTTGTGTGAAGCAGCTGTGATTACTTTTCTTTCAAAAAGTTTCCACACAAGGTCTTCTGTTCCTCAAGCATTGCTATTTTTAAAAATTTGCTTTATCTTTCACCTGCATAATATGCAGATTAAAAGGAAGAAAGAAATGTACTCAGACATTTAAAAACAAACAAACCAGCCCCCTAAAAACTCCTACTTTAATTGCTAGTTTTCAGAATTTGGCAAAACTTAACATTTTTTCATTTGCTCTTGTGAAATACCAGGATTCTCAACTGGTACAGTATCCAGCACCTTAGTCAAAGAGCTATTGTTATAGAGCAGATAAGATTAAAAAAAGTCATTGGGTTTGATGAAAACCTGCATGAACATTGAGGGGAAAAAAGCCAAAGTTACCATAGCAACCACCAGTGCTTTAGAAAATAGCTGAGTAAAAAGAGCAGAAATGTAACAGAAAATATGAGGGCCATTTCATAAAGCATTAAAAATAAAAATGAAATTTAAGGCAAATATGATTACTGCTCAGCTTTTATCTTAAAAATCCCTGATAAGCAGCAGCTTGTCTTTATTTAAAAACAGGACCACTGTTGATAAAGTTTTAGTGATTAATCCCCATTAGGCCCTATTAAGGTGATACTTTTGTGAATTTGGTTAAAAATGATTGAAAGTTTTATGAATTGTTGTTTGTTGGGGGTTTTCTCTTATTTTTTTTTTTCCCCTGCAAATGGTTTTTCAAGCAACTGCAGTCTTAATCTGTGCAGAAGAGTGGGCTCTGAAAATGTCCTTTA
The DNA here is from genome assembly GCA_008694505.1 of Cyanoderma ruficeps. NCBI lineage: Eukaryota > Metazoa > Chordata > Aves > Passeriformes > Timaliidae > Cyanoderma > Cyanoderma ruficeps. Next base: position 14,666,305 of record VZDJ01001247.1, read on the forward strand.
TGGTATAAACATGACCAAAAGTCCTACTAATAAATGTGGTCCCACAGTGGCACTACTGTGAGTTCTTCATGGGGTCAACCGATCACATAGCACTGCCCTTCAGCACAGGAGTGCCAAAGGCAACTTTAAAATTCATGGACATAAAAATTTCGGGAAACATCTACATTGATAATTTTGGGGGTGTGAGCTGCCCATTCATAGCAACTTTCCTTAAAATAACAGGTATACTCTGTGCCTTTGTATTTGAACCTATATTTTGATATCAGTGATTAACTTAAAGGCTGAGCTTGCATACTTCTTTTGTCTTTTTTGCCTTTTTGAATGCAGTCAGCATTCTGCAGTGCATTGGTATTGGGTAAGAAGTCGGATGTTTTGCCTGTATATTGCTTCATAGTTGTGCAGGATTAGATTTTATGTGAGTAAGCATCAAATGTACGTGGGATAAAATGGCAAGCATCTTTTCTGTCCTAATTCCTGTATAACTGTTGTCTTAAATTGGATCTCAGTCTTGATAGAGCAAAATGGCCCATGTTGGAACCTTAACCAAATAAGTATGAAAAAATGACTTTAATATTCTGTCCTGAAAAACCACTTCATATGAGGACTGAAACAATCTAAAAGTTTGAAAACGAAAAGGGAAACAACAAACACTTTCTCATTTCTTTATAATACAGTCTGATTCAATTCTTGCCTTCTCTTCGAAGGACTGTGTTGTGTGCTTGACTGCAGCACAGTTATCCTCTCCCATTGTTAAAGATGTTTTTGTGTGTAGTAGGAGATGGCACTTAACTGTCCTAGACAGAGCTGTAGCCTCGGGCTTTGTGTGCATGTCAGAGCAGTTGTTACTGGCATCTGTTTCTCTTGGAAAATGAAGCATTGTTTCTGAGCAAACAGATTTTGCTTATTTTATAAACCACTGCGAAACAAAAGTATTTTCCTCTCCTTTGGTCTCATACAGAACTTTATAGAAGGATGAAAACTTGCATCATTCCCCAAGTCTTCCTGTGCATCCGAATGAAACATTTGTGATGAGTTCTGTATTGTAAAGTGGGTACAATGTCTTTTCTCCTCTGCTGTTGTCAGAGTAACAAATACACATCTGTATGGAAATGAGAACTGAAACCAATTAAGTTGAAATCATGAAATAATGAATTTTGTAAGAAAGAAAGGTGGTGTGAATTATTGTAAGTGCTTGAAGTCCCTTCTCTGCAAAATTCACATGGAAGATCTAAAGGCACTTTGGCACTGATGTCTTGTTTAGTTGCCTCATCTAAAAATGTTCTGCAGTGCCTCTATAGCACGACTTCTGCTCCAGATCAAACACAGCAGACTCCTTACTCCAGTATGTGAGTTCTTCCCTAGGAATAACTAGGAAAAGGATGCATCCTGGACAAGATCAGTTTAGCATTCCAGTACAAGCCTTATGTGGCATATGTAATTAATTCTTGTCTATTATCAGGTTGGGGTTTGACTGATAAGCTTTTCCAGTGTGGCTGGACTTCATGTAGTAGTTCTGTGCTGGGGCAGTGGGTTACAAAGCAGCCAGGTAATGAGCACAAACTGTGGTGGAACAAGCTGCAGCCAGGACAGAGGCAGTGGAGGTGCTTGTTCTGCTGCAGCTGGACTGTGCCACAAGTGGTTGCTGCTGCCTGATGAGCCATCATTCCTGCAGGCAGAACCTTTTGCACTGTGTGCCTGCCTCTGCCAGGCCTTTGATTCAAAAGTCCTGCAGAAATCTTCCAAATCTCAGTGTGTGGCCTTGTTGCCACCTAACAATCTGTTCAGACTCTGGAGTTTACATATGTTATCCTCTGACAAGGTACTGTTGATACGTAGTTTGAATTTGAAACTCATAAACACCACTTTATGAAACAGTTATCTGTGACATCTCAGTGAAGTTCCTGCAGAACTTAATACAAGCAAAATAGGTATTGTTGTCTTGCACCTTTTGTGCTGTGTTTTCATAGACATGTGGAAACTTAGCAGTGTAGTGCTATTAATGGGTTGTGGAGGCTTGAAACATTATATTGTGAGAAAATGTTGTCTGTCACTAATGCCATGAGGTAGGAACACAACTGACCGACCTCTGACTGTTTTGGTAGATGAAACTAAACCCCACTAGGTGGTGCAAGTAAATAAACCACCTTGCGAAATACTTCTCTCCAGATGAATAAACTTTGGGAAAGGGTGTCTTTCAGCAAATTAAAATATATCATTTGATTGTTTGTTCGGGTTTTTTTCATTTGTGGTTTTATACAATAGTTATTAAAATTTAATATTTAATGTCTTAGCCTGGTCTTTTCCACATAACAGCCTTCCTACGAGCTGACTGAGGCATTTCCAGACTTGGCATCTGCTTGGAGTATTCCCTCTCAGGATCTCTCTTGTTGCAGTTTATCCTGTGTTTCACTTTGAGTTTGCTTACCTTTATAGCTCTACTGTGTACATAGAGTCAAAAAAATTTGTTTGTTCAAAGAAAAGATTTCAAACAGTAAGTTACAGAAAGGTACTATCAATTTACAATAGAGTGAATAGGGTTCCAGTAGAAAATAATTTTGACGTGTCACGTGTGTGGTTAGTCTCTATGGGTGAATGCATATGTCTAAGAGGTCAGTAGTTCTATTATGTTTTATTTAGAAATAACCGAACAAGCAGCAAACACAAAACAAAACTCCAGACCTTCATTGTACTTTTTTCATTGTACTCCTGAGGTGACTACAATATAACCATGCCAGTTTGTGTTGTGCTTGGCTATGCCACTGTCTTAAATTCAGTCTCTATAACCTTTCAATATCCTCTGCTCTCCACTGAAAACACCTCTTGTGCAGTGGTGGTTTTACTGAAGATGCAGTGGCCCATACATGGTCAACATATTTTTTATAACCATAAGATCAGTAGCAAAAGTGTTTGAATACCAAGAAATTGCACATTCTTGAGGTAAGTGGAAGACCCCAGGCATTTCTACCTGTAGCGAGCCATCAGCACTCTCATTTTCTTGTCAGTAATTGTATTTTACCAGAGTTTATATGGCTTCCCTGCAGACTGCAGGCTGCCAGCTCTTGTGGGAAGGCTGCCCCTGTGCTGAGCAGAGCCGTGCCTGTGCTGAAGGGCAGGTGCTGCAGTGGGTGCTGGTGGCTGCTGAGCTGTCATCCCAACAGAGCTGTGCTGTTCCTGCTGCTGCTTCCCTGGGCAGCCGTGGGCCAGGCCTCGGTGCTGCCTGAACACAGCCCGCAGTGAGTGCTGCACTAGCGTTAGGACTCTGCAATAAGACAGTAACTGCAGTCACTGAGCAGCTCTCTAGTGAAAGTTCAGTGTATTACTGTGCAATATTTTTACTGAAGTGGAAATTTCTCATTTCAGAGTGACTTAGGTATTCATTAGTTGTGATGAGTGTGTTTGCTGCATTCTTCTGTGTGCTGACAAATGCAGCAAGAGGGAGGTTTGGGGTTGGTGTTTTGATTGGGGATTTTTGTGGGGTTTCTTTTTGTTGGGTTTCTTTTTCTAGGAAACAAGACATTAAAGGATAAAAAGCTTATGCCCATGAAATCTCAGTTGACCAGCAACCATAAAGAATGTATACCCTAACCACAGTCTGAGTTTTGCAATAAGATTCTGTTGTACTGTATACGTCCACAGAGTACACATAGAAAAATTGCAACAGAGGTATTAAAATGCAGAAAGAAAGTATTTTTTTCCTTAGTTTCCTTGGACAGAGGACCAGCATACTCAGTTGCCATAATGCACTTTTGGCTATTACTAACTCCAGAGCCAGAGTAGAAGGGCCTCATGGTATGTCTACTAAAATACTTTGATATTCCTGCTGTACAAAAGTCCATTGCCAATGATTTTGGTTACTTATATTGTAGTAGTGTGTGGGAGTCCCACTGATGAGTGAGGATCCACTGTAGCTGAGCAATGAGCATCTACAAGAAATATACGTACCTTACACCAGGGTGTTGCCATTCAAAGTACTCTTAACAGTTTTGGTAACAAGTACATTGAACATTTATGAAAATATGAGAGAAAATGGGTAATTTAAAAAGGAAGTTTGTTTTCCATGAAACATGTAAAACTTGGAATTAAAAGGTACAAGACAGAATGTAAACTCTTTACTAGACCTCATATATTTGATAATGTTGCATGTAAAATTCTTTAGAATGAAATCTTTCTGCTCTTGCGTGCTTGGTGCTTCTCTTAATTTGGAGGTTTTTTCCTAAGTATATTACTGTGTAATTGGAGTTGTTCCATTGTTTCTCTAGCTGTTACATATTCCATCTGAAGGTGTTGGAAGAGAAATCTGGCTTCATAATCTCTGTTAAATGAACAGAGTTAATAAGTTTTGCCTTAGTTTCAAAGTTGCCTTTAACACACAGCCACACACACACATATATATAAACGTTTGGGATTATGAAAGACTTTGCAAAAGCACCAGAGAGTTTGTTCTTTTACTTAAGGTGCACTGAGAGGCTGAAATTCTAAAAACTGAGTGACAGATTGGCATTGTGATCTTTTATGCTTTACACTGCCTCTTGGTGCTGGTATCTACTGATAATGTACACTTAACATTCAGATTTACTGATGCAATGTTCTGTAGATTATAAACGTTTGCAGAAAATGACATATAAATAATGGAAGAATCTACCATAAGAATGAGATAAAGACTGAGATTATGTTAAAGATATTAGGCCTCCAATCTTAGTTGAAGATATAAATCATTTTTGTGTAAACCCTTATATTTGTTTAAAAAGAAATACCATTAAACAATCCTATGACAAAAGAATGAACTTAGTATTTTTTTCTGGTTTATTTTTGAAAGTAAAGCCAGGTGAACCCATTTGTTGTATGTACTCCATTGTTGTAAGGCAGTCTTAGAAAGTCTTGGTAAGCTTAAGTTTGGGCATGACTGAATACTGAAGGTTTAATTTTAAAAGTTTAAGTCCCATTTTCAAAAATAACTATTTAATATTAGTCTACATTAGACATTTTTGTTAGTGTAATAATTCTGCTAACATATTTTTACTGTCAGCTAGGTCCAACCCATATAGGTGTTGTTGAAAAATGTGCTAGTTATTTTTTTAGAAACTTACATTTCATAGAAGTAGCTTTTGCTTTATTGCATTATAAAGAAGGTCTTTGATGATTGCTTAAACATTGCTTGGCATTCACCATGCTGCAGAATTGATATGTAAATAAAAGCAAACTTTGTAAATAAGCTTTTCCCTATGAAAATGGTTTTATCTCTTTACTCTTGCAGTAAGACAAATAAATCTGTACAGAGAATTTAAGGTAACTGAGAAGAAAAGAAGGGGAGGGCCATGCCTGTAGCCCTCAGAGCTGTTTGTGCTCCTGCTCTAGCCTTGTCCCTGAGAAACTGCAGAGGGAAAGGGTGCTGATAGCCTGTGGCATGCTCTGAGCTACTGCATCTGTCCCTTCCCAGCAAGAGGGGGTGAGGTAATGGGAAATCTGGACTTGGCAGGTGGCTGAGATGCCAGATTTTGTGTCAAGTATTTGGATTAGAAATCACCTGTGAATATTAGAAGTTTGGTTTCTCCGGCCTATTGCTTGCCTTTGCAGCTAGGAATAACTTGGAAATCCAGATACATGTCTTGTGTAGGTATAGCTGACAGATACTGGGATTAGTATAGCACTGAACTGAACACAAGGACATAAAGTCCCTCAGGCCTCAGACTTAGTGGCTTACCTGGATAGGCAGGGGATTTCCCAAGTTTGTGTGTCTGTTGGGAGGCTGGCAAGTGGCATGACCCAGGATAAGTATGATTAGTGCTTCTGCTTTTTTTCCTGGGACCACTTAAATTGTATGGGCTTAAAGGCTATAAAGTTTGTAAAGTCATTGAACTTAATATAGAACACTCTGGTTAGTATGCATTAGTCTGTGGTGGACAGGAGACAAATCCTTTTTGGTTCTAATACTATGAAATTAGTGAGGACAGAAAGGCAGACCATAAAATACTAGTATGAAGAAAAAATTTTGGATGATTGCTTTAAGGAATCAAACATTAATAAAGTCTTTGTTCAACATCAGCAGATTCAGTAACCTGCAGTACCTTGGCCTCAGAGAATATAATGTCTAAGTGTTTGTATTTGAACTGGAAGTTTCATCTGCCATTAACAAGAACAAACAATTCAGAATGCAGGCAAAAGTAGGGCACAAGTCATCTATAAATAGAAGAAAATCATGGTCCCAGAGATAAGACTGATAAAAAGCTTAAGAGCTACATATATTCTATGCAGCTTTCTATGAAGCAAAGCCCTTCTAAAGTGGTGAGCAATATATTGTTACATAGGTACATGCATTGAGAGGAGAATAAAGCATTTACTGCTGGCTGACTGGATTGCTACTCAATTCTGTCTGCTGTGCCTGCTCTTAGGACCCTTCGAGTTGGCTACAGAGAGGAACAGCACTGGTGAAAAAGGGGAAAACTGTTGATTAAATTTTGTAGTATAGTGTTCTGCAATTCTTGGTGTATCTTGGTTGTCTGCATTACGGAAATATGTTACTGATCATGTTGTAGCAAAAAAGATCAAAAGCAACATCTAGTATTCAGGAGAGACATGATTGCACAGTAAACCATTTCTCAAAAGCCCAGAACTGTAATTTTTATGATTAATTTTCTGAGCACCTAGGGTATAGCATGTTGCAAGAAAATCTGGGTCTATTACTGGTCCCAGTATATGCTCTTTTATACACTTGTAGATGAAAGTACAGTTGGTGCCTTCCCTTGTAAAGTCCTACCCATGGGGGCTGGGATCTGGCAGATGGATCAGCAGCCCTGCTCTAAAGGACCTGGGGGTGGTGATGGGCACCAGTGCCATCCCCATCAATAAGACAAGCTGCCTACTGAGCTGCATGAGGAGTCTGATCAGCAGAATGAGCAACACTGTTATTGTGTCTCTGTGATGCAGCTGAAGCCCTACCTGAAACACTGTGTCTGGCATTTGGCCTTCCCCTTCAATAAAGATTTTGAGAGGGGTTGCCAAGATGGTCAGGGCCAAGGGCACACATCCTGTGAGAGAGGTGGTTGACAGATTTGTGTTTGCTTGCCTTTAAAAGGCAGAAATGGAATACCAGGCTGCAGCTCTTTGGAATGCAGTCACAGAGGTGGTAGAGGTAAACTCTTCTTGTGGTAGCAAGAGGCATTGGCTGTAGGTTGTGGCTTGCGAGGTTCAGGTTGTGCATGAGGAGAAATGTTTGCAAAGGAGGGTGAGTTAGCACAGAGAGGTTGTGGAGGTTGTGGAGATTCAGATGGGCAAAGCTGTGGCTGACCTGACCTTGTGTTGAGAGGCTGAACCGGATGGTCTCTGAAAGTACCTTAGAAACAAGATTTCTATAGTTCTGTGTGGTTACCTCCCTTGATGGACTGGGGTAAAGGGTCAAAAAAGCAAAATAGGAAGCTTGAAATGAAGGGGGTAAGGAAAAAGGTCTGAGGCTGGTTTTGGGCAGAGAACAGGCAGAGAACACTGCTACTTTGACAGATTCATATACTGAACTAAGCAGTCTCATGAGAAATTATAGCTGGATAGTACATTATGTAACTCATGAACTGAAAAAATAGAAATATATACTGTAGGTGTAGAAATATTGGGACTTTAAATATGTGTATTACAGGGGTTTTAGAAGGTGCTTGTTGAAATGTAACAATGCAAACCAGTTCAGATATATTGTTTAGTTTGAATATGTGCAGGAAGGAACAGTAGTATGAAACACAAAATGAAGTTTGCTATAAAGACTAATTGTGGCCACTAAATAATGGAACTGCTATCCTGGCACGTTCCCAGGTTAATTCTTTGATTTAAAAACATCTTCCTACTGATTTTCCAGACTTGCAGTGCACTGGCAGGTGGTGTTGAATTGGTCTACATAAAGACCAGGCACTGTGGATAAACTTCCAGTTGTGAAAAATGAACAAGTGTGCTTTATCCAGCTGAAAGTATAATTCCAACATGTACTGGTAACAGTAGTTAAACTGCATGTGTGATGTGGTGGCAAGGGAGGATTTGGAGTTTTTTCTTTGAGATTCCTGTGAAATTCAGCCATGGGTTTCCAGACACAGCAGTAATGACGTGTGGGGTTTTTAACCACTCTTGGAAACTTCCATGCAATTAGGAGGGAATGGATTCGAGTGGCAAATATGCTACCTTGGTTCTTAAGGACAACACATATGCGCTTCAAACTGGATCAAATGTTAGTTTGTGGGTAAACCCTCAATGAGGTGGTGGGCATTGGGCACTGTTCTGTTTTGTCTGGTTTGAAATATCAGTAGAAGCTCCTCTGATATTTCTGGGCTTGTCTTTATAAACATGCCCCAAGTTTGGGAAATTTGTCACTTGTACTCTTCCCCCCGCCCAAAACCTGCCTGTTATGAGAATGAATTAGCATTAAGCAATGAGCACCTACTTTTAGCTGTGGACTCAAATGATGATTTTCAGTGATAGAGGAGAGACTTAGTGGGTCTTTTTATCTCTAACTTTTGATTAGCATTTTGTGCCTCAGCAGCATCATCATGTGGAAGTTTTAAATTAATTCAAAAGAGATTTTCTAATTTACCTAAAATGTGGAATAGTTGAGATAACAAAATGAAGCCCCATAGGTCATGTGGTTTCCAGCAGCAGGAAAGTCAGTTCTGCTTAGTTAAGCTAATATTCTTTTTAATTCCTTCCCTGTGTCTTGCCTCAGAATAAAAAATAGGAGCAGGCAGAACAGAGAATCCCTTCAGCAACATTTTTTGACAAAAGTCGTTCACTGGAAAAGAGGAGAGAGACAATACTGGTCAACCTGTGTTAAAACACACTATAGATTTCTGTTACCTCTTTTTAGGATCTTAGGATGGCTAAGAATATGTGGCTTGACAAAGGTTAATCAGCTGAAAATCTTCACATAAGAAATTGTGTGGATCACAGAAAGAGGAAACATTTGTTTCAGTCAATTTTTATCCAGTTAATGAACTCAATGTGTCTGGCAGACTCTGGGAACACCACTAGACCTTTTTGTGATCAAGTCCAAGAGAAAGTGCTGTGCATTCACAGACTTCACGTATTTTTTCAACTCCAAGAATAAGTCTGTGTGACTAGTTTGGGTCAAAATCTTTCACATTTATTTGAAAAGAAATGAGCAGATTACAGAAAGTATTTTGTGTTTCTGAACTGTGAGATGTTTTGCTGCTTCATTCCACAGGGATATCTCTCTGTAAAGGCCAGCACACTGAAGTAGTTAATTTTTCTTCACAATGCAAGTCAGTAGCTTCCTTCTTCAAAAAATTGTAAAACTGATTGTGTCTAACACTGATTTAGTTTTTCATCACATCAAAGATATTTTTGCTGTCAATTTATTTTTTTCCTTTATCTCCATATTCTATTGTTCATTTTTGTGCAGTCTTCCTTTGAAGCTGTCTTTGATAGTCTGCCACCTGCTGCAGTAGGTGCTGCAAGCATTATTGAGTGGAAGTCACAGCATTTGTGATTGAGAATCTTGGCTGTACCTGTGAAATGCCTGTACATTTCCACCACAGCTCCCTCCTCTTCTCATCTTTGGATGTGCACTGGTGGTTTTCCCATCCAAAGGTGTTCAGACTGCAAAGCAATGAAGGGCAAAGACGAGTGTGAGTGTTGTGAGGCACTGCGAGGTCCTGCGAGGTTCTGCAAGGTCAGCCCCCAGCTGCCCAGTGTTCCAAAGCCCAGGACTAGGGTAGTGAAGGAAGTTGTTTGCATTTTTGGTCTTCAGAGGGAGACATCCACACTCACCTGAGCAAACATTGCAGCAACAAAATGTGCACTGAGTTTCTACCCTTTCACTAAAGAAACTGTGCCAGCAAGGAGACGTGGGCAAGTTCCCTGGAAGGATGATGCTCTCAAGTATTTACTTCTCTTCTTTGTGACTCTGCAGGTGGTAAACATTCATAGTAGACAAATCTGGCATTCTCTTATAAAGATGAGAAAAGCATTGATGAGCACACTTTTGAGAGAAGAGCAAAGTTAAGCATGATCTCACCTTTTCAAGCGCTGGTGTTTTCCATGTATCTTAGTGCTTCTGTTGTTGAAACATACCCAATGCTTAAATATGTATGAAGTTAGGATTTAACAGATAGATCAAGTACCTGGCATCAATCCAAGGTCTAATTCTTAATCTTCTGTACTATGGATATGGTAGATAAATTTCTCAATGGCCAATTTTAAAAACTATTCACTCAAACCCGACATAGCCCATTTCAGCCTCTCTTTAATAGGAAAGCTAATAACTTTTTCTGATGTGGTGCATAAAGCTCTGGTATTTTGTTTTCTTTTTATTGCAAGATGCAAGTGTGTTCATGTATTTACAGTCAATAAAGCTATCAGTGCTATACACAGGTTTAGATTAATATTTTCAGCCTTTCAGTCTTGGGTATCAGGTTTAGGCACTGCTGCATTGTTTGCATCCCTTGGGCTCGTGCTGACTGTCTGAGCAGCTGCAGTGTTTCCTCTCAGAGCTACAAGTGGGGCAGCCCATTCCAGCATTTTCATTCACATTATTCAGAAGTCATGTCTCAAACAAGCCAGGCAACACTTGAGCAGTACAAATTGTTGTGTCTACGGAAAAGGAAGATGGTGATTCCCAACCCCCTTCTTCTCATGCATTTTTGTCTCTGATAGCCTTTTGTACCCTGTTCACACTGACTTCCAGTATGTATAGCTTCCAAGAGAGTTGGTTCCTTGTTAGGAATTACCATCAAGGAACAAGGGTTTCAAAAGAGATGCAATATTGCCTGTGCATGGGTCATAGGTGTGAAATTCTGTGACCTGTCTGAACTATCAAGTCTAGAGAACATATAAGAAGGAAGAAATACTAGCCTTAGTCCTGCTTCCCATTTTAATTAGTGAATGTTTATATTAACCCAGAGAGCCAGGTTTTATATTACCTAGACTATTCTGTCTCTTAAATGTCTTAACAACCATTTCTGCCATGAGCAAACCAGTTTGTGATCACATGTTGTACATTTTTCCCCCCTGTGTTTTTGTAATACTTGGACGAGATAAAATACATCTCTGCCCTAAAGCCACTGCAGCTATTCTGTGTAGAAGATCATGGGCTGGGTTAGCACTTCTGGGAGAATGTGCCACCTCCTCATGCTTGGAATTTATTTTTCTTCAGCACACGTTGACTTTCTTTCTTAGGAGTGAGCATGCAAATATAAATAACAAATAAGATATTTCACCAAATATCTTGACACGTTTTACTGGATTTAGATTCGCTTTCCACAGTTTCTGTTTCATGCTCACTTTCCTTCATCTAAGAGCAGTCTCAGTGGCAGTATAAAAATAACATTTAAATTGAATTTTTCAAGATCCTCCTCTTCTGCTATCTCTTACTGCTTCCCACTTCTCTTCTGATTTTACATTTCTTTCCAGTCTTCTCCCTGAAAATCAAGATCTCCTTATGCTTTGCATTACCAGCTGTCAGGCATAGTGCCGTATATGCTGATATGCCACTGTGTTAGCTTGCTTTGCCACTGTTGGCAGCACTCTGCTGTCATGCTCAATTGAGACAGAAAGGACTGTTTCTTACTGGAAAATTAATTCATGAAAAACTACCTTTGTTTCTGTAATAGAATTGTTTTGAAAGAAATTAAACATACAAAGAAAACTGTATTACAACAAATTGGCCTTTACTTTCATAAAGGTTTAAGTGTCAAATATGAATGAACTAAACACAGTGAGGCCAACTAATTTAGTGAAATTACAGCCTCAAATTACCGTATGTGATTTGAGCACAAATTCCATCAGCTGAGATGGTTTTTGTATTTGGATTTTTTTTCTGACATAACTAGTTTTGAGCAAAAGGGAATGCCTCCTCAGGCATCTGGAAATTATCTCTGGAAGGAGAAGCCAATTTGCTTGTGTCCCTCTGTGAAAGGGAGAGACAAGGTCAGAAGAATTATATTGGAGATGATGTGTTCTCTTCCTCCACCCTGCAAAGGAGGAGGAAGTAGAACATCCCCTTGTGTCTTGACCTGTTTCTCCTCCCCAGGCTTTTCTAACCTTTATGCCTTTCTGAAGAGGACTGCCTTTTACAGGTCATTCTGCCAGTCTAGGAGTGCTGGTGGGGGGCTATCCCAGGGCTAAAATGAAGGAGCAGTTTGAAGCAGGTTTCTTTTCCTGGGTACAAACTGCCCTGGTGGGCTTTCTTTGATCCATGGCAAACTGGCCAAGGTAACCAAGATAAATTCCTCAGAGACAGGATGAGGCTGCAGCTATGCTTGTGAGTCAGGCTGCTGTCCTGTCCTGCAGTCACATCGTGTGTCATTGTCACTGTGGCCTCTCCCAGCTGGAGAATCTCTGTGAATGGTTCAAGGCTTAACACCTGCCTGGAGCAGCTGGTTTGGGAGGAAGCCTCTGCTTTTGGGGGAGAGAATTCAGCCATTTGTGAGCTGTATCATGGGGTTTGATCTTACTGGCCATGAGCTGTTCCTGTTCTTACATAAATGACTGATTAAAATACCTTCTTTGTGCCCACTTGCAAGGGATTTTACACTTATCTGCAGGAGAGAGGAATCAAAACTCTTGTAGATTTGGCAGTTAGTACATCACTAAATATATATACGAAAAGTTCATGCAAAGATTTTGAGAAAACAGGTGTGAACTTCTTCCAAAATACCTTTGTGTGCATGTGAAAACATTTTATAGTGTGGATGTGTAAATGTAGATGTTTATTTAAATACATTAGAATGTCCACTTACCTAATCTATAATCTTCTCATTTATTTATATATAAAATGTAGTGTAGTTCAAGTGACTTTATTTTTTTTTCAGAAAGTAAATTAGAAAAAAAACAAAATGTCTTTTTTGGTGTTGAAAGGCTCCTATCAGTGTAATTTCAATTTAAATCTAATTACTTTAAAATGTGTGTTTATACTACTCTCCCCTTCCTCTTTTTTTTAGTTAAGCATCCTAAGGCTTAAAATTATCTTGGTAATTTTTCTTTATCTTTTTTAATCCTTTGTCGTTTGAAGAAAGGTCTTTTTTTCCTGCAGTTGACAAGGAGTGTGTTTGACAGTGCAAGAGAATGCTGATTCTGTCTAGACAGAAAAATCGCCAAACATACAAGGCCCTTTACAGAACAAAGAGATAAGATTTTTTTTTTAATTTCTGCTAAAATTCAGTTTATAGTAATTTTAGCTGTTAATTTCCGCTTTAGGTGTTTAATTTTAGGACTTTTTTATTGCCCCAGATTTGCAGTGTGCCTGTAAAAACTGTTGGGATAAGCATTCAAGATGTTGATGAATACTGTGTTGTGTGTACAGTTCTTTCATATCTAGAACCATGGTTAAAAAATGGGTTTATGTAGCTGGTATCCATAAATCAAGGTGTTGTGTCAGCTAACAGGGTCCCAGCAGAACAGAAGTCATCTCCAATTCACACTGACTGTGGTGTGTTTGCCAGTCAGGACCAATGAGAGAATGTGGGGAGGAATTGAGTGGCAAGATTCCTTCTGCACACTGAGCCCTCTCTCAGCTCTGGTGGTTGTGCTGGACTACAACAGCAGTGTATTTCATGTTAAAAGTATGAATTCATCGTTGTCATAATAATCCAAAAACTCTAAAAACCATATCAGTAAATGAGCTCTATCTCTAAACCAGCTTCAGTAGTTCAGAGCCTGCTTATTTAATTTTTCTTAAGCACATTAAACGGTTCTAGGCAGGCTGTCACCATGATCATTGAAATATTGCTGTGTTTCTTTTGTTCTCTGCTTTTAAATTTCTTATACAGTAAGACTGTCATACTTTCATACTCTGTTCATTACAAATTTCTGTATATTCAGACTCTCATTTGAACTAAAGCCTTTCAAACCACAGCAGAAATTCAGAAGGGGAAAAGGGAAGAGATGTGCACTTTGTCCTCTGTTTTTCCAAAGCCTGTTGACTCCCAGTGCAGACACTAGGCCTGTAGTTTCTGACTCTTGCCTGGCAGCTGGTCTACACGTCAGTTAACCCAGTGGGTGTGGATCCTTTCTGACTAGAATAAATATAAGGTTTGAGCCTGAAAAATAATGTCTTGGCCACAGTTTTTGTCTGAAAATAAGATTCTGCATCAGCTTGAGGGAAGGACCTTGTTTTCTGCCAGGATCTTTTTTTCCCCCTTCGTTTCTTGTCATAGTGCTCAAATTCTAATATTCAGAACTCTTCAGAAAAAAAGAGGAATGGCTGATGAAAAACTTGAATGATACTTTGAAAATGTAGCACATGCTGTGCAGTTCCAGTAGATGAAAGCAGCATGGTTGAAGGGTTTAAAACATGCTTTCATATTAATTTACTATCATTTAAATATTCTTTTAAGAGACTGCTTATGGATTCCGATTTTTCAGCTGCAACCACAGTTTATTCAAAGTTTAAAGGGTTATGATGTATATTCTTTGTGAAGTATTCACTCTTTTTTTTCTTCTTCACACTAGCTTTTTGGCTTTTTGGTAACCAGTACACACTGCTGTGCTGGCAAATGCAGGAATATTTGTGGTGGTGAACTTCTACCACATCTAAACACTGCTGTGCACTTGCAGCAAAAAATGGGAAATGGTGATTAATCCCTCCTGCCTTTTGAGAGGGTCATATTTGAATTATGTTGGCAGGATTGAGTGAAAAAGCTTGTATTGTTAACAGTGCTGAATCTGCTCTGGAAATGCATACCACTTTTTTGACATGGGGATTTCAATCCAACTTTCACCAGTCCTTGTTCACCTATAACGAAATTTAAAGGATTTCTTAGGTTTCTGCTGCTAAATTTGTGCTTTATGTGAGGGAAAAGAATCCACAATGTTACGCATATTTCTGTTTACTATGAATTTGTTCTTTCACTCAACTTTATAAGAAGTATATTCCATTACTGTCATAAAATACACATTTTTTTCATCTTAAGCAAAACATTGTCCCTGAACACTTAATTTCATTGATTAAATTTGGTAAACATTGTACTAACTTTGACAAATGTGAACTTATTTTCTTCCCAGGTTTCCAGAGGAGGAGTTAGCAACAGAGCCACTAAAATATGCTGAACAACTTCCAGTCGCTCAGATAATACACCAGGTAAGTCTTTCTATTTTAAAAACTCCTTTGAAAATAAAGAACATCTGTAATACTTAAACTGCATTTCTAGGTCACACAGAATTAATGTCCTCATGCTGAAAGTATGTATAAACAAGATACTCTTGTTCAGATGACAACTATTAAATTATAAAAGTTTCATTCTGAACATGGCAATGAAAAGATGCTTGTTGTATGACATGGTTAACACTTCAGAGCTACTTGTTAAAATTGTTGTGTGTCTGCTGATAGAAAAAAAAATCCATTAATTTCCCCAAATTTGCATCTTGACCTAAATCATATTCCCCTTCCTGCAAAAGCAGCCAGTGTATGGAGTCATTATTGTGGAATAATTGTCATGATGAGTTGAGCAGGGAAAACCATCTCTCCTCCTAATACAATCCTGAATTAGCACCATTTTTATTTCTAACTATAGCAGTGTCATCATACTTTCTGCTTTGAACAAGGGGGTTTTTGTTTGCGTTTTGTTTTGCACAATTAAAAAAAAAAGGTTTATATTTTTCCTAGATTGTGCCTTCTACCTTTATCTTTATTTAAATGCAATACTGTGCTATTGATTTAAGTAAACAAATGAGGGATGATGTGGACATACAAGCTGGTATTGAAGTTTTTTTGTAACACATCTCCCCCAATTCATGGCAAGAAGGAGGAGGAAGAGATCTTTTCTGTGCAGAAAATTCTATATTCCCTTCTTGCTCTTTTCTCAGAGTTCAAGGCCTGGTTTTCAATCTATCCTGCTGGTAGATCAGGTACCCAGTCTGCATTCAGGTGTCTCCTCATTCTTTGCTGTCAGCCACAGAGGGCTCTGCCTGTTGTGCGGAAAAGCTTACGGCCAAATAACATACATAAAATTTGTGTCAAACATGATTGGGGAGACTTAGCATCCCCCTTCCTGGGGGTGCCTTAAAGGATGCAAAAATACCTATTCTGTTGCAGTTATTCGAAATTGTCTCAAAATAAAATGAATAATTGTTAAACTTTGTAGATGTGAGTCCCGTTTCAGAGACAAGTTAACTATAGTTTTCTTAAGTCAGGACCAAACAGGTCACATTACTGTAATGGTATCTTGGCTGTATGGAATCTTTCAGGTAATCAAATATGCTCTGAAAAATTGACCTGAAATTTGGAGAAGATAATGACAGTTTGGAGAAGATAATGACAGTTCATGCAGGGAGACAGAGTTCATTCAGTGCCTTGAGATAAGGAAAACTTCCAGACTGAAAGCTGGGACTTGGTGATGGTCAGAGTAGCACTAACCCAGACATGCAATGTTAGATAAGCCTGTGGTTTCAGGCTTTTTTTAAACTCTTCTTTTTTTTTAAACTCTTGAAGATCAACAGGAACAAATAAAAGTCCCTTAATACAATTTTGTAAACAACTTTATGTGTATTAATTATTATTGTAGATCTCCCCAAATACCTTTGTCAATAAGTGTTTTAAAGCATTGAGTCTCATGCTGCAGGCAGTGCTGATTTTACCTTAAAGGAAACATAAGCTTTATTTTAAAACCATAAAGTGTACAAGCCTTTCCTGAAAGTTGTAAACACAAGGGATTTTAAAACTTTTGGCTGAAATCTGCACCTTCGGGAAGAATTTCTGATGTGTTCAGAACATGGAAGATTGGAAATCAGGACCAGTTTGTATGTCAGGAACTCCCTGGTGTTGTCAGAGCTTCAAATGACCCAACAGCCTGCAAATGTCACATTTAAAATTCTGTCTTCATGCCTGACTCTCTGCATAAATGAATTAAACAGCAGAGCAGGCAGCCAGTCAATATGTTCTTAACAGTGAGAGTGAGCAATGAAACAGTTTGGGGGTTGTTTGGAATCAGTAAATAGAAAGTGCATGGAATGGCTCACCTAGAGGAAAATCTCAAATAGGAAACAGAATTAACCTTTAAAATGGTCGAGCAGACGAAATGTCATAGCAATATTTTTACAGCATTAGGTGGGTAATAACCACAGAGTGTTCATTTGGCTACTGTGTGTTACACTGCAATAGAATATTGTGCTGTGGAAAGGCAAAACGCTGGGTTTATGTGCTCTTACCTGTTTGTTAAACTTGCCAGTAGTACAGAGCTGGGGTCTGCACAAGGCAGCAGAACAGACCCAGCAGAACTGCAAATGTCTTGGATGCAGAGAAGCCAAGTGAAAGGACCATTATTTAACTGTGGTGACAGGGAGTTTGGCACCATGCCCTGGCTGTGTGTGAGGCTGGTGCCCTGTCTGAGCCTGTAACCGGCTGAGCATCACTGCACCACCATCGTGCTGAATTAGCTCTGCAGAGCCACTTGTACCCTTTCTGAGGGACCTGGCACATCTGGGACAATCTGTTCAGGGGCCTTGTTTATATGAAAAAGGTTTTTTTTTTCCTTTGCTCTAAGAAAAAAGAAGGAAATTATAGGAAACTAAAAAGTGACAGGAGTAAAACCAGTGAATAGTATTTGTGGTGTTATGATGCTGTATCCAAATGGATACATAGATACTCTAGGCATACATAATAGCATCAGTGCTGTGTGTTTATAGCATAAATATACATTAAAATTTCACGGTGGTGGACAGCTTTCCTAAATCAGTATAATGTATAAATTATGTAAAAGTACATTTTAATTATACTTGTTAGCCAACATAGCCACTAGTACTATCCAACTTTCACTGTAAATTTATTCTCCTGAACACTACTAAAATGCTCCTTGTGCTTTTAACTGAAATAAAAGCCTCTAGTCCTTGGTAAAAGAATGCATTCATTAAAACAAACTTGGAAAAGTTGAACTTTCAGAGTAATGCCCACATGAGACAACCTTTTTAGTGAGATTCTCTCTGTACAGCCATGCATACGATGCTGCTACTTACAGTAAGTTTATGCTACTTAGAATAAGGCAAAAAAGCCCTCAAACCAAAACTCAGGCCAGAAAGAGCAGAAAAAGGAGAGATTACTTTAAATCTGCACTTGTCTTTAGTCAAAACAGGTCTGGTGGAAGAACAGGGCAACCTGCATTTCAGAAGATTGTTTCCATTTATCATAAATGATATTCATTGCTGGCCTTGCAGTTCAGCAAGTCATTTTAATAAAAGTACCTAACTTCACCAGGATTTAGGATATTGAAGAGATTTAAATTGTTACAGGTGTCTTACTGATGGAAGAATGTTTTATTGATGAAAGGCACATTTCAGCAGATAAACACCAGATCTCCTGATGGTGTTATAATTGAAAACAAAATGAAACAGCAAATTCAGACCACGATCCACTTGTGTACTTATTTTAGTCCATTTCAAACCATTAAGCAGATAAATGAACATGCTGTTAAACCAGGATGGTATTTCAGGAAAGTGACTTGCAGTCTGTAGTGGAAATTGCACAATTTACTTGAAATCTGACATGGTTTACAGTTGCAGATTTACTTAAAAATAAGGAGTTCCTTAGGTATTTTTTCATGGAGGGACTGTTACATGTAATATCCAATTAAATTAGATTGAGTTTCCTTTTGGGGTATAGGTTTGGTTTGTAGAAGTTTTAACCTGTGGTTTTCTGTTGCCTGTCCATGAGAAGCCTCAGTGGAAAATGCCTTCAGTAATTTCAGGAGATGACTGGGAAGCTGTGCTAACCCAGTGGGGAAATGTCTCTGTTCCAGGGTCGGGTGGAGCAGGTGGTGGGAGCACAGGAAACTTGGTTTGATTCAGCCTTGGGGAGCTTTGGGGAGCTGTCACACCCAGGCTGCTCTGAGGGTGCTGAGGGCAGTCACCACAGGGAAATTAAATGGGAAATTCGGGAAGGATGGTGGGAGGGGCATCTCCAGAGTTACAAATGCACAGACTGATGTCCATCAAAGGATACTGGAGGATTGCAGTTCTGCAGTAAGTTTTGCAGGAGGGCCTTTGTTCCATAATTTCTGTACTTCTGTAATAAGTTTACAGCCATGATCCACCCCACCCTTCCCCCAAATAAAATCCTTTTGCTTTGAAGATCGATTTTTTTTTCATTCTTAGGGCCTCATTCTCATGTTGTAGAGGGCTGTTAGTTTATTGCATTTGTTGATGTTATTCTGGTTTCATGCTGATTTAATTGACAGAGGTTTTCTTTAGTAGCATTTGCCAGAAATTGTTGAAACAGTATTAAGAAAATAGAACACACTGTGTTGTATAGATTTTTTTGAAGTATCTTTTATTATCTATAACACAACAATTTTAGCTCTCAGACTTAAAATGTTTTCACAAACATTAAATTAAAGTGGTTTTATGTGGCTTAAGATCTTTGTGAAATGTTCAATATGAAAAGTAACCCATCACATGCTGATACAGTCTTGAGAATATAACTTTAAAATTCAGGGATCACACCGGTGCCTTGCCCATTACCTTGTAGCTGCCCTTTGGCAGTTTATATATTTCAGGAGTTCCCCTGACTTCCAGTCTGCTTCTGTCCTGATGGTGGAGTCTTGGTTCCTGTAAATGTTTTATAAAGCCATTAGTGTTCAGGACTTTGGTTAAGTATGCAAGGTGTTTAATAGCACAACAGTAACCCAGGTTTTTATTTTTGTTTTTGATGCAGACAGTAGGTTTTGCTTATGAATATTAATTTATTAAAAAATTAAAGTACTTTGATAAGTGATATTTGCATTTTACTGTGTCTTTACAGGCTAAGAGGTTCAAAAGCAGCTTGTAATACTTAGATGTCTCAGGTTCAATGTGTAAAGTTTTAGACACAGCTATTTATACATTCTTTGAAAATCCATTCATGTAGCTGTGTTTGAAAATAACTTTGAAGCATAGCTTGCTTTTTAGAACTCTACTCATGGTATTCAGCTGAATGATGTCACAGATAAAATACAACCTTTCACCAAAAGGTCCAGGTTCTGCAGCACCTGCTAGCACAGGCACAGGTCTGCTCAGGCAGGGATGCTTTTCTTTGTCAAAAATGGATTTTGTCAGGATGATTGAAAATTAAAAATTCTCATACCAAATGTTTAAAAGTACACTGACTTCAGAGTCCAGTTTTATTTTAACAAAACACATCACTTGGCTTCCCACCAAAAAGCCTTGTGACATGTCAGCCTGCCCTGGGACACCTGCATGGTCAGGCTTTACCACTGCAGTCCTGAGCAACGTGCTGAAGAGAGTGTTTTCCCCTTACCATGGCCACTTCTTGTGGCCATTCTGGAGAGTCTGGAGAACAGCAGCCTGTCCTGCCAGTGCTCACATCTTCTGGTCCAGACTTCAGGTGAGAAAAGCTGTTTCTGATGCATACCATGGACATCCTCTTCCTCACCAGCTCACCTGAAGTGGTTTTTGGGGCTCAAGCATTCTGTGCAGAGCTAAATCCCTTCTGCTGAATCAGCCTTTCTTCATCTAGGGGCACTTGGGATGTATGGAAGTTAGAAATTAATGTGTCTACTGTGTTTGGGTTTTTTCCATTTCTTTTCTGTATTAAACATATGTTTGTGGATTGTTGAACCTAGAGGTGATTTGGCTACATATATGGAAGTGGTCTCAAGTGGAATCATGACTGGATGTCATCCAGCATGTAAGAACTTGCTTTTTCCCTAAACTGTAAACAGTATATATACTTAATTTCTCCTACTGCTGCATAAGGTAGCCATTATTTAAATATTTTGAGAATTTTTTAAATTGAATGCTACCTAGTAGAAATCTTAGTGCTCAAAAGGACCAAAAGACAAAGAGCTATTACTGCACACTTTTGCCAACCAAACCAAATATGTCACAGAGCAGCAGAGGTACTCCTGCCAACACCTGATGCTACTTGGTGCATAGAAGTGCTTTGAAATTCACTCCCTAAGATTTCTTCTAATAGTAAGTTTGATTTAAAAAGTTGAAAAAAGCAGAATCTTGCTGTTTGTATGAGTCTTGTAATGTGTTAAGAGTGGCACAGTCCCCTGTTTCTTTGACTCACTATGAGAAATCACCAAACCCAATCTTGACTTGATTATAGATGGCACAGATCTTTTACTGGCTAACCATTAAACCAGAGCTTTTTCGGGATTTTTTTTCATCTAGTGAACTACTGCAGGGTCAGGAATGGTACTCAGGACCTTCAAATGTAATCCAGTAGTCGACACAAACAGTAAGATTATGTCTCTTCTTTTCTTCTTCAGAAATGACATAGCTCATTAGCCACATGAAATGTCATAACACTCCTAAAATACAGCATATCTGAGTGCAGCATAAAGTATTTTTGTAAAACAGAGAAAATGTAATTTTTAAAATTTGATGTTGTTTTTCTCATCAGTTCTTTCCAATCACAGAATACCATGATGTGGAGTTAGCATAAATTACTGATCATTTGTTTTTACTGACAAGACGCAGCTGCTTCTGTTTTGTTATGTTTTTCATCTGATCATGATCTTCCCTCTCAGAAGCAGAGATGTAGTAAAGCAGCCTCTTCTCTTCCATCTTCCCATTAAAGGACTCCTGTGGGTGATCACTCTGTGCCTATCCAGGACCATTATTTTACTGTTTCTCAACCACAGGGGAAGTTCTTCTGGTTTATCTCTTTGTTGTTGAAATATTACATGGAATCTCTTCTTAGCCTTTAAGACAGAATAAAGATAAGTATCTTAGAATTATTTTTCTTTCAAATGCTGCCCCCCAAATCTTAAAAATTTAGCAGCAGTTATGGGGAACTTCATTTCTGTAGGGCTGGAGTGCCAAAGTATTAATGCATGGGGAGCACTTCCTTTGTCAGCACACCACACTGATTAGCAGAGCCAGAAAAGAACCATGAGTGCTTTTTGTTGCTGACCAAGCATTACAGGGGAACTGAATGTAATATTAGATTTTTCCAATTATAGCTGAATACAATGGATTGAATAACTAAATGCATTGAAAGGTATTTTGCATGAGGAACCTGAACAGTCCGTTGTGTGGTTCTTGTTTTTAACCGTTTCACACTAGAAATACCACATTGAACATTTTCTGTAAGCCAAGAAGGGGAAATTTTGTCTGTTCCAGCATCCCAGAGATGTTTGAGATGGTGTTTGGTAGCCTCTGCTTGCCAGAACTGTGGCATGCATGCTCTACCTTTTCTTCCCTGTTTATGAATTAGAGCATGCAACTTTACTACCTTCCTTGCATTTTTTAAAAATAAAACCAAAGCGTATTTTAAAACCAGTAAAAGAATGACCTGTTTCTCCTCTTACACACTATTAAGAACAGTTAATTGAGCAGTTATCAAAATGTTCTGTTTGACATGTGTGTACTTCATGAGCTCTGGGCATCAGTAGAGTTCAGTCTCTGCTGTCACGTCTTGGGATGTGACTTTATCCCCTCTTCACAGAAATGGCTCCCAGCAAGGTGACAGTAACCCCCAGGCTGTGCTGTCCCTCAAAACCAGTCTCCTCTTCAGGGAATTGCAGGAGCAGGCGTGGATGCAACTGATGCAGTGTTTTCAAAATGACTGGTTTAGGCTGTCCAGCTCCTGCAGTTTGGACAAAGAAGTTTTAACTCTGATCTGTCACTTTTCTGAGGTCATGTCTCTTTTCTCTTTCCCAGCCTGTGAAACCCTGACATGTACAGATTGGCATTTTATCTCCATTCTTCTTTTGGCATAGGATGGGAGATGAGTTTGACAGACAGCTTGGAGCAATTTAAGGGGCTGCCCCTCAAGTGGCCACACTCCATTCTCACCAGTCCTGGTAGAGTCCTGTGCTCATTAAGCACAGCAGTGGTGCAAAGTACTGCTTGGAAAAAAAAAAAAAAAAGGGCATTTTTTTATCCTGGCTGGGTACGTGACTACAGAATTTCTAAACCCAACTAGGATAGGTAGTATCTGCTAAAACTGATAAAGTGTACTTATATTCCTGAAAGTTTTTGTTTATATTTCTCATGAGCAGATGAGAGTAAAAATAGCTGTTACTGTGGAAAGTTAAAATGGAAATAAATTTGAGGCTTTTGTGCATATCATGGGAGTGTTCAATTTGCCCTTGAGAATACAGCTAATATGAGGCTTTATAAGTGACTGTAGCCTCATCCATTTTGTGGATTATGAGACATCAGCTTCATACCCACCAGCATATAGAATTGTCAGATGTACTATTAAAAAATATATGAAAAGATACCTGGCTCTATAGTAGCTATAATTGTTAGAGGTGCTGCACTGGATTTGCAGCTTCTTTAAGAGGTAATTCCTGTAACCGTTTCTTTTTAATAAGCACTATTTAAGATGTAAAATGAAGGAAGATGTTCAGGGAATGACTGAAACATGACAGGCTTTATAGAGAGCTGTAGATCTCTGGGGTTTACTCATCTGAACTTCAAATAACTGCATTTCAAGGGTCGGTAGTAACGGTATGGCCTCACAAAATTATTATATTCCTTATATTCAAAAAATTGATTTGCTTCTTTTCAGCTGAAGCAGCCATGTGTTTGAAGATCCTGTATGCACAAACCTTCCAATGCGCACTATTGATGTTTCTGTGTCTTTGTTTTGGCATGGGACTGATCGTGCCGTGATCCCCTTTTGTTGTTCTTCATGACCTGCTCGCAAATGTGATTTCAAGGCAATGGTTACTGTTTCTATTGTGCTTTATCTGTGCTCAGAGCTTTACAGAAGCAGACAGGTTCAAAAATGCTTATAGCTTGAAGTAAACTTCACATAGCAGGTTGGCAAAAAGCAAACCAAGGTTAACAGCGAGAGGTTCTGATTTGCAGACTAAGGCTGTAAAGGACCATTATGTTAATCTCTTCTGACTTTCTGCACAAAGCACACAGACACTTTATTTATATTCTCCCTTCTTTGTGGCTGTATTGACATCAAGAAGGATAAGCAGAAAAAGGGATTTGAGCAGAGGCTGGGAGATATTTATTCGAAACATTGTAATTAAGGGGGGAATAAAACTGAGGAGGACAATTAGGGCATGTTAGAACGTATTTGTAATTACAGCAAAGATTCACAGTATTGCAGCTGGTACTGAAGAACCAACATGTACAAGTCTCATGGGTCTCAGTTACTGACATCATGTGAATTGCTGCACCCTGCTATAGGTAAAATACCAATCGCTCTCTCCCTTTGTTTTGGGCAGATGATATTAGGACTGCTGCTGTCACTGCAAATGTAAGGAGGCTATTTTAAAGTGAATTCTGTTCTTTGAGACTCTTAGCTCTCCTTTGTGGTCATAATAAGCTTGGGTAATGTCAGCTTTTTTCCTAAAATTCTCTCTTCGGCCATTTTCACTCTCAACATTTTAGTCCTCTCTTAAGCATATAATTCACTTTTTTCATCAATCCTTGCTTCCATTATGTTTTTATGTGATATATTGGTCTGCATTCATTCACATTTGTTATTTATGAGTCAAAATTCTTAAATATTCTGAGTCTTTTTGGATTTGTCTGCACTGGGTCCCATTTACTTTCTGTTCCTTCAAATATTGGAAAAGTGAATGCTATTTAGGGCAGCGAGGTGAGTTGTCTCCGGTGGGGATAACTGAATAGGTTTTTCAGTACATAATGGTATGCAAATAATATACCTCTGCCTCTTATGGGAATAGACTAAAATCTGCACAAGCTGTCTGTGACCTGAGTGGGTTTGTAGGCATCAGAATAGACCCTGTGCTGCTGAAGCAAAGTACATGATGTACAAATACTTCAGGTGTGTTTCAGGGCTAAGCAGTGCTGTGGAATAACTGAATTCAGGACGTGGTCCACACAGCTTAGTGTGTATGGCAGTGTGTCCCAGCAATACAGCACAGCTGATGCACAAGCAGTAGGTTTTAATAATAGTCACCAATAATGAAACAGATGATGCTTAAAACGTGCTAATTCGTTGTGTTGCAAGAGTGTCTTTGTGCACAATACAAGGTGAGGTTGCAAAACACAGTAAAATGAGAAGTAAGGTGCTCCATTTGTCTGGTTTTATGTTTATGATGTTTTATATGTGAAAGTACCTTTTAAAAATTTTTCTTCTCTTTAGTTTATTTTTATTACAGGTTCTAGAGCAATTCAGGAAACAGATGCTGCATTTTAAAAAGCTGTGATTTAGTGAGGCTTTCGGTGCAAGAGAATGCATCCTTCCTAAAACTTCATTTTACTTAAATTAACTTGTATTTCCACTGAGGATGGCTTATATTAAGCACAAAGGGAGGCTTAGCAGTTTAGACTTCCATCAAATAAACTGCATAACTAAAAAGAGAAGATGCCAAGCCTCACATACTTGTACTTGAAAGAATTGTGTTCTCTCTCGTGGGAACTCGAGATTAGAGAAATTATAAAGGCTTTGCATAAAAACAGGGAGTTAGAATTAATTTTTGCTTAAGCGGGGAAGTGTCAAAAGCCTATTATGGTAATTTTTCAATTTTGTCTTAACTGTTCACACATTTTAAAATAGTTGTACAACTGAGTGGAGGCATAATTGATGTGTTGTGGTTTCTTTTTCCTTTCCTTGGGCCATCATAAAACACAGCTTAGGTGCACTTAGGCATGGAAGAAGTAGGTGTGCTAATTAAGTAGATGAAAATTTTCATATCATAGTGAGAAAATTTACCTAATGGATTGGAATAGTACTCTAAGAATGGTTCCCCTATTCTTAATTACATCCAAGTACCAGATATCAATATTACATGAAGACAATTAAGCCACAAAAACCTTAGTGAGAAACCATAATTCCTAGCAGTAGAATTATGGGGTTGTAGACACTATCATGTTTATTATTATGATGATGACGATGATGATGATGAACAGTAGCATTTTAAGTGTACATTTAAAAGAAATTACTTTATTCATTGTCTTTTAATGTATAGTAAAAACTGAAGATATGGAATGAAGAGCTACTGCTACTTTTTTTTTTTAATCTTTCTTAAATTAAAAAAATATAAATCTTGTCTGTATCAGAACAACTGATAAACTGCTATGGTGTAGTAATTCAAAATTTATGGTTGACCTAGAGTAAATTTTAGGACCTCCCTAGGTAACAGAAGACTGATCAATCAAATCCTTTTAATGGTAAATTAAATCCCTTTTTCTTTTGCTAAATACAGTATTAACAGCAGGAATACTGTTCCAGAGTTACTTTTATTTTGGTGATCAGTTTTGCTATTCCATAGGAGGAGTCTTTGGTGGACCAGGCTTTGCATTAGGAATGAGATTTATGGGCAAGTGTAAAGTAAGCAATGTTCCTTAGTGGTCATTGATTAGTAAGACACTGGGTTTTTTCTTTATGCAGAGAAAGGGCCCCTTTCCTAGCTTGCAGCTGATTTTTCTGCAGAAGCCTGTTTGGGCTATGAAAATGCTGCCTTTGGCATCCCCAAATTATACCCAACTTGTTGAGATCTTTTCTGGCTTTGCCTGCAGTAGAACCTGGTGAAAGGACAGAGATTTGCTGTATTGCAGGAGTGAGGCACATTCTGCTTCAGCACTTTTCTGGTGCTGCTGAATGGCTTCTGCCAAAACCCACTTCAGTGTCTCTTCTCACAAACCTTAAAGGTGTCTGATTGTTCCTTTAGCCCTTCTCACCCCAAAGCCGTGTTTGGGGATTACCTGAGTGAAAGTCCAGTGTTGGTCCTGCAGTTTTGGGGACAGGAGGGTCAGCAGCCACTGTGGCTGTTAAATGAGATCTCCGCTTTCTGATGGGTTGTATTTCTGTCCCTGGAATAATAGTGGCAGGAATAAGACAGCCAAATGTGAGCCTGGATGTGTGTTGGGTAGAGGAAAGCAGAGGATGTTGTAAGATCTTCAGGCAAAGGGAAATGTATTTCTTAGTCTTTATTCTTATTTTATTACTTAATGTTGCACAATATTGGCGTGTGTACAAGTATGTGTGTAATTTGAGTGTAAGACTAAGTTTTTGACCCAGTTTGTGTTACCTGTCACTAAACATATGCAGGGTCAGGACCTTCCTGTATAAAGCAGATTGCTAAAGTATTTTATTGTATGTTGTCCAAGATGCAAGATTTAACTCCATTTTCTGGTGTCTGTTCAGTGTTGCGTAACAATTTCATTTCTCACATGACCTTGTACAGTGCTTATTAATAGTCACTTTTTTACTGTTTACCAATGAAGGCTTCCCTGATGGACAGTGTTTATTTAAATGCTATTCCAGTGAGTAGTAAAATTAGTAGCAGGAGTTTTGTTAGATTATTTTCTTCTATCCACTGTATTTCTTCTGAGCTTATGCAGCATAATAAGTAGCTGTTACCAATAAGCTCACATTGATAAGGAAAAAATACAAATGTTATCAATCTTGATGTATTTTGCAGTGCTGTGACAGCAAATACCTTTCTGAACACTTTTCCTGAGGGGAAGGCACTGTTAGCTCCAAATATATTTGCACATTTATCCCACTTAACCATGTAATCCTAGGTGTTATTTGTGATTTTTTTGTGTTAAGTTAATTACGTTTTGTTTACTCTTCAGTAGCATGCTGTGAGGAGCACAGAAATGTAACTCAGGAGCTCTTGACAGGACTGATGAATGGCCACAGACAGAGATATTGGCAGGCTGCTCTCTAGTGCTCTGTCTAGAATTGTTTTCCTAAATAATTCAGAGGGTTGAAATTTGATGAAATCATTTCCATTTGAAGAATGAATGGAAGGGGTAAATGAATGAAGACTCTGAGGTAGTGGAGCAGTTGTGTTCATATGGTTGGACAGCCAAGACAGCATCCCGCATCGTCTTTCCTGTGCAAATTCTTGGCACGGGGTTGTGATTCAGCCTTGTGCAAGTGATTGCTTCTGTAATGGTGGGCGTTCCTGTCAATTAGCCAGTCACCTCGTTCTTTTCAGGAGTGCTTAACATGAAAGCCCATCGACAAATAGTGGCTGACAAATGGGTGATGAGTGGTGCTTAGAGGGGGCTGAATGACAGCAGGACAATAGAGCAGTAACCTGTGGTTAGTGTAGATGGAGGCAGGAGAGTGCAACTGGTTGGCCCCTAGATAAAACTGTGTGTGGTTTCATCCTTTTTAAAGACCCTTTTGGAAGCTGTTGATTCTGTACATGTTACATGTGGTGGTCTGGGAGGATGTTGGGAAGGTGTGTCCTCAGCTACACTCTTTCGTTCTTCCAGGAAGATGCTCTTTGTGAGCCCCACACAGTATTTGACTGATGACCTGTGTCATGCAAATGTCATGTGGGAACAGTGATTATTTATGATACCATAAATCTGCTATTCTTTCTTAATGCCTGCAAAAACTCTCTGCAGGAATGGATCTGCTCTCTGGGACTCCTTTGAAGTGTAACAGAAATGGCTTTTTTGTGTGGGTGTAATTATGTGCAGCCACTAAATAAGTGCCTGTATGATTGCCATGTCCATGTTTTATGTCATGTTTTCTATAGCAGCTAGGGTACCCAAAGGCACTGAGTTGATATTTCAGAGCAGGTCTTTCTCCTTTTCCTCTTTTCCTGATCTCGTAAGAGAGTACATACAACATAAACTTGGGTAAGAACACTTGTTTGGCTTATGAGAATAAAACTACTGAATACAGAATCACCTTTAAAAGCTGATAGTGTGTGGTGGTGGGGAACAAACCAGCCTGTCACCAGCTGTTACTCACTGGTCTCTCACTGAAAATGAAAATGTACTGCAGTAAAAGTACAGCCATACTTGATCTTGCTCTTATAAGTGTGAAGGCATCTTTTGCCTCAGCCCTGCTTCGCCCTCCATTCATTTGGTCATGCCTGCCTCTTCAGTGTAATGCTGTTTCAAGTTGTGCAAGCTGGAGCTAGAAAGTGTGGAGCTTTACTGCACATGCATATAATGCAGCACAGAGCTTAGGGTAACAGATAAAATTTTAAATTATAGGTGTAGAGATTTGAGAAATGGACATTAAAAACTATATATAAGTATAAGGAATACTTATTTGGATTTCAAATGCAGCTGTTGAAGTATTTAATTAGATTTTGTACTCAGTGTGGCATACTGGGTATGAGAACTAATGCAGTCTAACATCTGTTAATACAGCCTGTCACCTGGCAGTAAATGAAGAGATACTTACAGGATGTGCAGAAAAAAAGTGTGATTGGAACCATCACTACTACTTTGAAAGAAACAGCATAATAACTTATTAACATCATGATTTCTCTATATAAACAGAAAAAAACTTTGCTTGAATTTGAATGATCAAAATTACATTTCATAATGAAAGTTCTAAGTGTACAATTAATTTTATAAGATTAGGAATAAAACCTTGCTTAGAAAAATTGATTTAAAAGCATTTGAATGGACTCACCTTGTGATTCAGAGAGATGCTAAGGGAAATCCAAGTCAGAGTTCCTAGGAGGAAGTAGGAATGCTGTGATCCTCAGGAAGGCTGGGCTGGATGAGGCTGGTACTTGCAATAATGATCCCAGATGAAACAGGTGGGAGCCCATGAGTGCATTTGCCCCTGTGTGGGGGGCTTGGCTCTGCAGAGCTGAGAGGTGGGCAATGTCTGATCCCACTGGCAGTGCAGTGTTGCATTTGTGTGAACAACACCTGCACGGTAGAAGACTTGAGATAATCTTTTCCCAGGGTAAGGTGAGCAGTGCATTCTCTGGGAATAGCCTGTCCCTATTTACACCACTGTATTTTTGTGAATACAAAATATTCTTGTCCCTCTAGCACCTTTTACCTCCTTTGCTCTCTGCTGTGTCTGTCTGCTTAACCCAAAGTCTCAGTAGCAGCAAGTTGCTTTTATTTCTGATGTTTTTAGAGCTTTCTCTCTGCTGAGGTCTGCCTCACCAGTGTGTGTTTTTGTCATTTTCTGACTCCCTTTGTTGTTAGGACCTCAAGGAGTTTATCTTTCCATTAGTGGCATGGCACTGGGCACTGAATTCTTGCCTTTAGACTTGTTTTTGCTAATAATTCTCGCCTTGTTTAAATTAATTAAATATAAACATATTAAAAGGAGCTTGCTTCTCTAAGTAGCGGTGACTGAGTTTTGAATACCAAGTCTACTTAATTAAGCTGCTCATCTGGCATTTTTGCATGCTTCAGTTGGCACGAACCTTTGTGTTTGCAAATGTAATTCATATATTTGCTATCGACTTAGGTGTCCTTTTGTGGAAAATCATGATCATGGCTTCATATACGGGTATGAATTTGATTAAAATATAAAGAACAATTTGCTTAGCATACCTTAAACAGAGGCAGTTGCACTTTTTGTTTTCCTAAATACAACCTGATCTGACTTCTCTCATTTCCTCTCTAAAGCATTGTGCATTCCAGTAATTATCTCAGTGTCAGCAGAGCAGGTGAGAGCTGGGCCCCGTGCCAGGCTGTTGAGGACAGGTAGGACTGGTCTCTGTTGTTCCTTCTGGGGGCAGCAAATCACACACCTGTGTTTGGAGTCCCCCTGTGCAATCCCTGTTGTGTTTGCCAGGTGGGCATCACTCACCTGAGCACTGGCTTGTCTGGGAATTCACCTGCCCTGGGTCCCAGGTGCTGGCAAGGCTCCCTTGGATTAGAAGTTGTATATTATGTATTGTATCACAGGTTGGAAGATTAATGAATCATTGTTAAACCACTAAAAGCACTTTACAGTGCATGTTAAGAGATAACTCTGAAAGTAGGCAGTAATAAATAAAAGCTTATTAAAAAAACCCCTTGTAGATTATGAATTTGAGAAGGAAATGAAAAAGTAAAGCTATCATAAGAGTATTGTTCCTATCACAATGATTATACAAAGTAAATATTAAAATACAGTTGTTGGTATTGATGTTAATTTAGTTTGGCTGCTGTTTTTTCCCATACCCTTTGCGAGTTTTTTTTGTTGATGAACGAGCTTTCTCCATTATTTTATTAATATTGGAGATATCAGCAATCATGGCACTGTGGTTAATAAATACAAACCAGGAGATTAAACAAAAGTACTTTAAATTGTTTTGCAGATTAACAGGCACTGTTTATGCTGGAGTGCTCTTATGACTTTAATCTTGCTGTAGGCACAGAAAGGATTAAACTATTACTTGATGGCTGGAGTTGCTTGATTTACCCCACCCCCCTGTGAGGACGCCAAAATCCAAACTGTACCCAACAAATTAGAAATGCAGACTTCCACTGAAAGCTTTGAGGACATAGTTTATGCTGTGATTTGTTGGTGATACATATAAATTCATTCTGAAAATAAACTTTGTTGTGTACTTTGCTGTAAGAATTGAAAGGATTACCCAGTTTGAAATTCTAAATTGCAAATAAACTTTGAGTTGTTGGAGTGCCTCTAGGAGATCCATAGTGTGCTCTTGGCACAGGGCACTCTGTAGTAGAATTTAGCTTTTCCAAGGAATTTCCTTCAGTTTGAGATCAGTTTTCTGAGATGAGAAGCAGGTGGATGGTTCCAGTTTTGGATTTGAGGTTCGCCTTGAATTTCAGGGTTTTGAGACATGGATCATTTTTTCAGATTTCCGTACTGGTCTTTACAACAAAGCCTTGCTCTTGAGGAGCAAGAAAGAAAACCTTTGGTATGCAGGGGAAGAAAAAGAAATATTCATTTAAATGAAGAATGACTAAGAAAATTTGGATAATTCACCCTCCCAAATACATGAAATTCACACCAGCGAGTGCAAGCCCTGCTCAGACAAGTGTGTTTCACTGCAAGCGCTTGCTGGCCCCCATGGTTAGGGGAGGTGGAGAAGCCCACAGAGGATGTGCACAACCTCTCTCCTGGCTGTATCTGCTGCTGTCTGCCAGGCAGCCCCAGAGCCCTCAGATGTATTATACCACGTGTGCTGCAATAAATAGGCCAAAACTGGGTCTAGGACACTCAGCACTGAAGCTGCAGTGAGAATTAAGCAGGGATTAATTTGGAATCCAATAGCTGCCACTTTAATGGACTCGCTGGCACACAGCGCTTCTGATGTGTTATTTTTGTGCAGTTGCACAGGGATATTTTGCACTCCTGGTACAAACACTCACCATCTGCCTCAGGTGGGGAGAACATCCCCTGCCACAAGGATGATGTGCACATTCATTTTGAAGCTTTTGCACCCTTTCTTAAAGCCCTCTTTGGAAAAAGGTCCTGGAAGAGATTGAAGAATTTGTGTATCCGTGTTTCATTTGGGAATTACTTAATTCCTGTCTGTTTGCTCAGCTTTCTGTTCTGCTACTATTCAGATGTGGATAGTGAGTTTAACCCAAAACTTACTGTATCCATATTTTTGTGCTTATTGAGAACACTAAGACAGAGTTCTGTTGGAAGACTCTTGGATATTATAATCTGACAGTCTTCCAGTATGGAAAGCACTTACATTTGTCCTTGCAGATAAGTTTTAGACAGTGTTGTCCATGTGGAATGTTAATATGTGATGTTTTAAATCTTATTTCTGTGATGTAACATTTTAGAATTAAACCATTTTCCCTCTAATTAGCACTTCAGCTTTTTAAAATTATTTTTTTCATTAAGCTCATTTTAATTGGAGTAACATGTATTGCATGTTTTATGAAACACCTTCATTGAAAGTCTTGGATACTTTCCATTCAGGTCCCTATAGACCCATCCAGTTTGAACATACACTGTTTTATCCTCTCCTTAATTACAGTACTTGGAGCAACTCTCTGTTAACTGTTTTTAACTTCCACAGGATAATGAGTCTACCAGAACTAGAGAGCGTACAACAAAAAAACTGTTCACAGGAGGAAGCTTGCTGTTGCTTAGCTACCTGTCTTTTTAATTTGGAATGTCCAGCAATTCCATAATGACTAGTCCTTAAACTAAATGTATTTGTTAACGGCAGATTGTACCATTCTGAACGTGCATTTCACCTATGTGTTACTGCTGTTATTGTAGGAACAAGGAGGGTGTTTGTAACATTGGCATTGTATTGTGGTGTAAATCAAATACCTAAATATGTTGGTTACAGAAGCATTTCTTAGGTGGGTACTGCAGTGAAATTCAGAATAACTTGAGCAAGAAGAGTGTTGCCTCTGCTCCTCCAGAGCAGTTCCAAATACGAACAGGTTTTTGTGTAATTTGCAGGTAGTGCAGCCAGTCTGTAGTACGCATTCTCACATCAATTTGGAACATAATAGTGATAGATAATAAATTGCAGATCAAAATACTGTGACACTTAACATGGTTTTGGTCCATTTAGCGGGCAAGTGAGGAAATGCCTGACTTGTAAAAATTGCCTGAATCTTACAGAAATTTGCTGAAATAAGACTCTGGACTAGGCAATAGTCATAGGAGATCTGCTGAATTTTTTTTTTTTGAAGCTGTGAAAACCTTTACTTACATTAATGCTTTCTGATGAATCCTAAAATTGATATAAGGAGATAGTTTATCTAGGCTTGTGGCAACAGAGCTGGTATAAGCATGGAAAGAAACTCTGGCTTTTCTAAACCTTTTCCCAATATGTGGATTGAAAAAGGATTTTCATTTGCTATTGAAGTGAATTCTTTCTTCCTATAATAGTCTTTCCCATTAGGAGAGATCTCTGTGACTCTTCCCATTTTGCCTACACAAAATAGCCACAGCAGCTTCTGCAGCAGCATGGGTGAGGCGCTGGTGTGTTTCTGGGAGGGCATCCCATCCCATCCCCATCCCCATCCCCATGCCCATCCCCATNATCCCCATCCCATCCCATCCCATCCCGTCCTTGGCTGGTGCCCCGCTGTCAGCACCGGCAGGCACCGGCAGCGCTCTGGGTGTCCCAGCACTGGCAGGGGAAGTTGGTGGCTCTGTGCTGGCAGGGTACAGCTGGAAGGGCCCTGCCAGCCCGTGTGACAAGCACAGCTCCCTGGCACAGGTCATGGGAGCAGTGGCTCCGTGTCCCATGCAGATAGGGCCATGCATGTGTCAAAAGCAGCTTTTTGTAAAGGAACTCCAGCACTCTTTGCTGCTGAGCTGATGTGCCCGCCTAGGCAGAGTTTTGTTATTGATGCTTTCTGTGTTGTATCTGTTAGGATTCTAGAAAGATGAACTTGTTAGTTTGACAACTAATTATATTTTTAATTTAGTGGTGAACTCTCTCAGGAATCTATGAGCAAGTTAATTTAAACGAAATTAGGTATTTCAGCTCTTGCAGGTATACTTTGTAGGTTTAAATGTGAATCTGTGTTATCCCATTTTAGATATTCATAAGGTTTTGATGTCCTCATGGAAAATACTGGCCTATTTCAGTAAATTTTGTGCTCAATTAACCATTTAGAGATACTGACTTAGAGATACTCAACAGAGTTGCATATTTTTGGCCTTTTATTGTGGTTTAATATTTACATGTAGATTTCAGTTTCTGGGTCTGTAAATTGGTCTTCTTAGGATAATTTATTTTTAAGATTACTGAGTATGTAGCTGTTGTACAGCCTCATATAATTTTTTTCATGCCTTCATGGTTTTAATCCTTTGCTTTTTAACATTGCATCCCATGACTTTAAACTGACTGAATATATACCCTTGATTTCCCAGTGCCGAGCCGCTGCTGCACTGGCCTCTCTTCCCTTGCACAATTCCATGGAGACTTCAGTATAAGACATGACAAAATGTAAAACCATACTCATAGATCACCTTATAAATATTTATTCATATAAATTCTTCAAAGAAATTAAATTACGTGTTCTATACAAAATAGGAAAGAGAGGCTTTTAGTGTCACTGGCTGCAAATTGAAGTCATTTGTCTTGAAGGGTCAGGTGCCACTTTGTGGTAAGATACTTGTCTGAGATCCAAGAAGGGAAAGATTGATAGTACAAAGAGATTGATGGAACAGGCACTGCAATATGCATACGAAGTTACGGGTTAATTAGGAAGATTTAAACAAGAAAGTCCCTTTGTGTGGAGAGGTGTCATGTGCTGTTACTCTCAGAAGCGAGGTGTGCTGGCAGCCTTTTGAACAGGCAGAGTTGATTTTCAGAGATGTTTACGTGGAGATGTGCAGTTGTGAATATCAGCGAGGTGGCAGATCACCAACAGCACACGCTGCAGCTGATGAGTGCTGCTCAGGGAATTCAGTGGTTTGCATACAGAGACACCTGCTCTGCTCACATCTTTGGTTTTGTTGTGGTTGATGTAAATTATAATGCTGGTTTTATGATTCCTGTATCAGAGTAAAATCATTAATATTTCAGACCGCCGAGTTCTTTGGGTGTCTCGGGTGATGTGACTATTTGTTCTACTTTTTAATTGCAGGCACAATACTTACAGAAAAATCCTGAAGCTAAGAATGTGTGGTTTATAAAGTGGGAGCTGAGCAATCAACAAACATTGTTTTTGTGTTGATAGGAAAGCTGCTTTGAAAGAACAGACATTGCAAACTGTTCCTTCTTGCATTAAAGTTCACCAGCCTCCCTGGTACATTTAGCAGAGAACAACAAGCTTCTCTGTGTGGATTGATGCTGAAATTAAAACAGCAACATCTTTTGTAAAAGTTATTCACTTGGCAGAAAGAGAATTTTAAATTTCACTTAAATCCAACAAAACCAAAATGGTCTGTGCCCCTTGTGTGTCATTGTGCACAAGGACAAAATGGTGCAAATCTTTCAGCGAGGCAGGAATAAAAATCTCAGCAAGTGCTTCAGTATTTATTATCGTAATAGTAAATTGTCCCTGTCTGCCTAGAAGATCTGTAAAAAGAACCTGCTGAGGGCAAGAGTAGGCACAGGCCTGAGGGACTGAGTTACATTTCTAATTACTATAATTCTGGTATTTTTGTCATGATAGACTTAACTAAAACTTAACATTCATATAGTCACCTTATTTTTAGCCCCAGAGACAGATCTTGGGGTACATGGCAGCTCTTACCTTCTACAATCCATTTCTCTTTTCTCTGACTGTGGAGTATCTGAATTTTTGGTTTAAAAAGGGGAGGAAGAAGACAGGCAAGTTTTATCTTGTCTAGCTGCTATGTGTGAGAAGGCTTTCAGTTGCAATGTACGACTTTTTACTGAAGATGAAAAATTTGTTGAAGAGGGACAGAAGTTTGAATTGCAGAATATATTTCTACCATTAGGGAAAGGCAGTTAGACTCAATGAGGCCCCTGGGAAATGTGATTGACATTGAAAACAATCCTATTTTGTTTTATGATATTGCTGTAATGATGAGTCTTCGCTTGTTATGTGGTCAGATATCTGTTTATTCACATAATTCTGAGTACAAAAGCAGCTGTAGAAAACAGGTAGTGGAGAAACAACACTCTCTTTTTTCTTTCACATTTTTACTTGTAGGAGCTGTTATTTATACTTACAGATTTTTTTTCTTGTATTAACATGAGACCAAATATAAGAAAATCTGTCCAAACAAATGATTTGGAACACGTCCCGTGATACCAATACACTCAGGCAAAGTGGTGTCTCAGGCACAGTTCCAGTGGCCTTTTTGTGGTACTTACCTTCCCTGCTTGAGTGGCAACTTGCCTCCCATTAGCCTCCCCATCACATCACAAAGATGTTTCTACTTCATGAAGAAATGCAGCTTACTGGTATTTTGTTCTACTGCAAGGATTATTTTTTTGCACTTGACAAACACAGTGCAATGCTTATTGTGAGAACTAAGTACAAATTTTTTTTCTCCCTTTTTCTTTTTTTTTTCCAGAAACCAAAACAAAAGGATTGGCATCCTCCTGGAGGATTTATTTTAGGACTGTGGGCATTGATCATCATGGTTTTCTTCAAAACATATGGAATCAAGCACATGAAACATGTCTTCTGAACTGGAGCAAACAAGATACTTGCACTGGCTGCTACTTCAGGTTCATGGGTATCACCTGTGTTCTCTGCATGTGGATTATGGTTGTATCAAAACACTGTGTTGACCTCTCACTTCAAATGTTCTTTTGAAGCCATCTCTTCTCCCCTTTTTTATGGAAAGATTCTCACAAATGGTTTTAATATTACTGTTATTTCACTTTGTCTTGATTTAAACATACTTTAATGCTTTTCTAAGCATTTCTTTTTTCTGGTTAAACTTAAAAATGGGCAGGACCTAAACCCAGTAACAGGATTTCTGTGGTTGCTTCTGGATTGTAAATGGGGAAATTCTTTCCACTGTACTTTGAAGTAAATCTTTGAAGAAGTCACCCATTACTAAAGAACTGGACATTGTGGAGAACATTATTTAAGCTGTCATTTTGTCTATAAAAACTTAACCCACTTTGCCGACTTTGGCATGTCATATTGAAAGCTTTCTTCACAAAAATAAAAATACTCTGGAATATATTGATTTCTTTTTTCTTACTGTTTTTTCTTCCCTGTTAAATGCTACCCTTAGATCAGTCCTTTCACCTTAGGCAGTTTTGAGTCTAGAATTGTATGAGTTGGTGAAAGTAAAAAGAAAATTATGACCTTGCTGAATCTACTTAAAAAGAAGGCCAAAAAACGTGAAAGGACTTCAACATGTCCATTAGAAACCCTTCATAGGTGTTGTATTTTCACTGCATGCAATATGGACTTGGATGCTTTCAGAATTTTCAGTGCACTGGATTTGCACCAAAGAAAATAGACTCTGGCATCAGGATGAAAAACATTATAAATTGTCCCATTCTATTCTGTAGTTTCTGAGCCCTTAGAAAATGTGCTTTGTTGCCTGTGTTTTGTAAATTCTGGTTTGGCATATTGATTTGTTCTTCCTGGACATTTACTGATGAATGTATGCTGAAAGGGTTTTTTCTGTATAATACAGTGATATTTGTGAAAAGAAGAGCAAATCTATGCATGTGTAGAAATACATCTGTCAGTGAGGAGAAGCTTTTGCCCTGTGCTTTTGGAATTTGTTCTCTACCTTAATCAAAATAAAGCTTACCTGATGCAGCCATGGTGTAAATACTAGACACATATCTCTAGAAGTTATTAGGAATTATTTTTAATCACACATAATATCAGTCAGTATATTTTTCTTAGAATATGGTTCCGAACATTTCCTGTTGCACAACACATACAAATCCAAGTGCATAAACGTTTTTGTTCCTTTTTTCTTCTCTT
The DNA here is from genome assembly GCA_008694505.1 of Cyanoderma ruficeps. Taxonomy (NCBI): domain Eukaryota; kingdom Metazoa; phylum Chordata; class Aves; order Passeriformes; family Timaliidae; genus Cyanoderma; species Cyanoderma ruficeps. The sequence continues at coordinate 14,704,216 of VZDJ01001247.1, forward strand.
CCAGGCTGATTGTGGCATCCCAGCCTCAGGTGAGAGGAGGTGAATTGTCAGAGCCGTGTGAGCCTGGGAGGGCTGTGGAGAAGCCACTGAGGCTTCCAGAGAACAGGGAGAACAGCAGTGTAGTGCAGCTTGAGAACTAAAGCCTTGCTTTTTTATCTCCAAAGGTTTTCTAGGCTTGGAGACACGGAAGGTACAAAATGATCCATTATGGGAAGGTGAACATTTGCCTACTTCACCTCTTCATGCACTTCTTGGTGAAGAGCTGGAATTGTTTTCAGTAGCAGCAGTTTAAGGCCCAGGAGTAGGGATTAAAACTAAAGCCTTTCTACTGTCCCTGTAGTTCTGTAAACTGTTATTTGGGGTAGATAATACTGGACACGTCTTCCCAGTGTGCTGATCAGAAGCTTTTATGTAACTGGTGCACAGATCCACCCTGCCAACAACAATGCAGCTCAGTGGGAAAGAGAAACCTTCTGTGGGACAGGTCTGAGTAGCATTCCTGGTGCTGGATGTCTGGAGCTATATTCTCAGTGTGTTGGGTTTGGGTTTTTTTTTTTTTTTGGATAATGCCCTTCAAAAGCAATGACTTTGTATCCAAATCTGATATAATGGTGACTTTTCATAAAATCAGAAAACCTTTTTTTTTTCCCCTGGATCAACTTCTAATACAGCAATCAAGTAAAATCTGCTGTGCACAGACCATGTAGAAATGTGTAGACCCAGTATAAAAATGAGTCCTGCAGAATTCCTTAGAGGATTTGCTTAGCTTTCCTTTCCTAATCCAACTCTTTTTCAATTGTAGTAAATATTTTAATCAATATTTATTTTATAGGCAACTTTTGCCACACTTTAAAAAGTGTGTAAAGTGAGGTTGATAAAGCTTTGTGCCTTGCTTCAGTTGCCGTTACACTTATTCGGACTCCTCAGGCCTTACTCAATTTTTCCCTCTTTCAGTCACCTTTTGCAGGAAGTGATAGAAACATCTACAGAACTCAGCTGAATTTTGCCAGTAGCAGAAGATACCAAAGATTCTGTCTTTTTAAAAGCTTATCTGCTTAGGGAAAAGGAGGCAATTAGGTGGGTTATTAAAATGCAATTTATGAACAGAGGCACTCAGTAAGTATGGATGTGAAGGTGATTAAATTGAAGTGAGAACAACAGTTTGACTGGAATGCAGCAAACTATGCTTCAGGCATTTTTAACATTTTTGTATGCACAGAAGTGAGGAGTTGAAATGGATCATTCTGAGACACCATAAAGTTGCCTATGCTACACCTATCAGACAGTATTTTCTATGCTGTGATCGCTTTTATTCCTTGAACAGTAGCAGTCTGAAAGCGAGTACAGGAATGTAACAGAATTGTCTGTAAATATGTGTTGTATATTTATTTCTTATTTAAAGTTAGTAATCTTTCCATTTTCCAGGGAGGCCTTCAAGCTCAATTTGGAATGTGGGCTCTGGGAGCCGGCCCTGTCACCCTCAATCACAAACCATTTGTGTTCTGCAGGCCAGGTGTGCTTTGCAGTGTAGATGCTTCCTCCAAGGTGCACAGGTGATCTTTTTAATGGAATCCAGAAGACAATCCAGGTGGCAGTTTCTTGTTGCTTCTTTGCACGGGAACTTTTTGAGCAGAATTGAATTTCAGTGTTTTGTGACTCTGCATGGAAAGATCTGTGAACCAAGCATGCCCATGGCTGCAGAACTCAGTGTATCCATGTCTGCAGCCTGTACTGTGGAACTGCGACAGGTCCTGCAAGGGGGTTTGAGGATATTGTTTAGAACACTCACGGATGATAAAAATGGATGTTGGTCATTTCAGTTTTTCAGCTTTCTTTCAGGATCACATCTTAAAATCCATTTTTATTATTGAATGAAGAAGAAGTAGGTCTCCCACATCCAGGTGCTCTCCTGTCCCCTGGAGTGCCTGTGACCAGGCCCAAAGGCTGACACAAAATGTGACTAAGCTGTGCTCCTGTTACAGACTGAAAAGTGAGGTTCCTACAAAAATGAGTGGAGAAAGAAACCTGAGCAGGGGGGAGACAATCAGTGTTTCTTGGTCTATGCCAGCTGAGTATTTTCATGTTTAATGAGTGTTAGGATGAAATGCTCTTCTCTTGGCATAAGCAAATGCCAGACACTGTTCACAGGTATCTTTACAAACATCATTAGTGATGGTGTGTCTCTTCTAGAAAGTGGAGGGCTTTTTTCTTTCAGTTGGTTTTTCCTCCTGAAAGCTGGTATCTGTTACTGATTACAGAAAAGCAAATGTAATCTGGGTCTACTTCTCTTGCTGAGTACCTGCACACTGAGCCCATTTCTGTCTCTTGTTTCAGGAGTCAGGGACTTTTATTCTCAGCTACCACATCCACAGAATCTGCTGGAAGTAAATGGAACTTGTGGTCCAATCTGCCTTCAGAGGGTCATCATTGCATGCTGGAGCAGGGCTGAGCTGCACTAAATCTGTGATTTGCTAAGGGGCTAAGGCCAGGTTCAGCTGGGAATTTATCCTGAGGGACAGGATTTGTGCAGTGATAAGGACAGGAAGGTATTGTGCTGTACTCCTGTGAGAGGGACTGGAAGGACCAGCTGAGGCAGGGCAGAAATCTGCAGCCCTGGCAATCCTGACACTGACAGCATGTCAGTAGGGTTTTATTGATATTAGAGAACTGCTGCTTTCTCTTCTCTGATGGATGCGTAGAAGGAAGGAATAAAAAGGAAGTTTCTGATCTGAAGGCTTCCCTAATTATCCATTCAGGATAGCTGAGGAAATGAGATGCTGCTAGTTTCTGGTAAATAGTGAATATTTCATCCAGTACTTTGCATTGTGAAGTCAAAAGCTTTTATGTGGTCAGGATTATTTGGACTTGATGAAAACGGGTGAAGTGGAAGGCAATCCACAAAGTGAGAATGGTGCATTTCAGAGAGTCTGTGGTATTTGGAGAGAAGACAACCTTTGTATGTGGTACAGGTTGGGACAAGAAAGCTCAGTGTCCTCCTCATGTATACATCTTCAGCTCTGTCTGTGTTACAGAGCTCTGTGTGACCTGGCAGAATTTTATCAGACTAATTCACCTTTGAATTGAGACAAGCATAAAATATTTCACCCAAGAGACTAATCTATCCATAAAGTTATGAACTGCAGAAAAAAGCAGTGTATATAATGAAAGTGTCTTCTCAACCACATGAAGATCAAACTCAGGCTGGAGCTGACAGAGAGGAGAGCTGGGGCTCAGTACCAATAGTTGTCCTGCAGAATCTTTTTTCATATTCCACCAATGAATCACACGTGCCACAAAAACTCTTTTAATCATCACTTCAGCACTTCTGTTCAATAATGAGTCTAATAGTTTTTTGCATTTCTTAACTGGTGAAAGGCAAATTAAAAAAATGGAGGAAGTTTCTCATGGAAGATTATATGATGCTAATTTATTTCTGCTTTCCCTCTTTCTGTGAACTTTTAAAAATAAAAAGCTTTCAGGAAATGTATCTTGAAAGTGTCTGTGTTTTGTAATAAAAACTTGCATAGACTGCATAACATACTCTCAAATCAGCATTTCTTAGAACTCCTTTCACTTTTAAGTTCTCTAAGACCGAGTTACTTTCCCTCTCCTAATGAGGATTTATGCCTGATTTAGTGATTAAATTGATAATGTTAAAGTTTCTATTCAAGGATGTACATGTGCCAACTTTTTTTCCTTTTTCTTTTCAGGTCTGTGTGAGAATAACACTGCAGCCTTGGCCAATACTGAGCCAGTTTTGCTACTCTGGCCAAGAGGCTTAATAAAGATGCAAATTGTATTGGCCTGAATTATTTTGGTGACATTGTTTACAACAATCCCTTGAACAAAACAAGCCCCATAAGAAGCAAACTGTTTGGACAGTGTAACAGCAAAGCTCAGCCTAGGGTCCTCGCCATGAAAGTGGCATTTGTCACACTGCTGCTGATATGGCTTTAGTGACAGCTCAGCAGAGACCAGGCCACCAGGCTGTGGTTTATTTGGGAGATTCATGGCATGTCATACTGGTCCCTGTGACAAAACTGGCTAATCTGAAATAGCAAATAGATTTCCTTTCTTAGCTTGACTTACTGGAATAATGCTCTTCTATTAAATGTTTGACTAGGCCCACTGGCTTTGCATGTAGTGAGTATTTTAAACTTAGGCTCTGTCCTTTATATCCAGCTCCAATAGAATGGTACTTATTTCCTTTGTCAAATGCTTTGATATTTACCAACAAAGAGCCTCACTAAACATTAGATTATGTTTGAGCCTCACTAAACATTAAATTATGTTTGATTTTCATTGAGTTACTTTTTCTGTACTAGTTTTCCTTCCAGGTTAAGTTTATAGCTGAAACTATTATGGCTCAAATTGTGATGATTTTAGGGTCCTCTTACCTCCCTTGGTCTATATAATGCTTATGGAATGGCAAATAGGATCAATGGGGTCATCACTGTATCATTGCAATCTATGTTTGTATTTTGTGTAGTTCTTTTACACACCCTTCTCTGGAGTGGTCCCTGTATTTATATTTTTTTACATATATAGAAGGCTTTCTGCACTTGCTGTTGTTATTAGTTTCTTTAATCTGCTCCTTCTCTGCAGCGTCATTTGCAGTGGAGGGATGAGGAAGAGCTTTTCAGTGTTTCATGTAATGCGTATCTACACATGTACAGCCACAGTAAAAAAATAATAATGGTGTCGTGGGAATGTTCCAATTTTCTCCAACACAAATGGGCAGCCCCACTGATTATCAGTAACCACTTTCGGTTTTGGCCTTGTGTGCAGCAAGGATGCAATGGGGAAGCATATCCTCATAGACTATAAATCTGTTCACTTCTTTTGCCTTTGTGTTAAAACATAAACCTAACCTAAGATCTTGGCTTAAATGAAGCCACACCAAATGGTTCCCTTCAGAATTTCCTTTGTTTTGCTATTAACAGACTCTCACCATGCTGTATGTTTGGATCATAACTGACCTGACAGCCAAAGTTAAGTCAGCAAAGTCCTAAAACTTTATACCTTGCTAAACATGAATTATTCCATTTATCTTCCCTGTACTTCAGGAAGCAGCTAGTGTCCTAAAAGCTACTCATGTTATTATTTTCCTACTTACTTTCCTGTGTTCAGATAGGTTCCATAGGGTGAGGATTTTTTTTTTTTCTGTATTAACTATAACTTCTTTGGAAGTCTTTTGCAAACCTAGTCGTGGAATTCCAAGTGGATCTATCATTTGGATCTCTTTGTCCCCTTGCTTCAGAGAACCTTGAAGAACTCTATAAATAGATTTGCAAGGCAGAGTTTTGCTTACAAAAGCTGCATTACATCTTAGCCAATCTATCTTTTTATGACTCTTAATTTTGTTCTTACAGGTTTCCATCTCTCTGTCTGGGTTGCTGGGGTCATCTGTAGTTTTCCCGTTTGTTCCATTTTCCTGACAACTCCTGGTCAGAGCACCCCATAGCAGACAGGATCACTGTCCGTTGGTCATCTCTGTGGAGGGTCTCTGGTGTGGCCTGGCCTGGAAAAGGGATGTGTCCCATTCTCCTGGCAGTGCTGTGCTCTCTGCTGGCCCCCCTGGAGGGGGCTCAGCACCGAGAGGATGCTGCTTCAGGGCTTGGTTCCCCACGTCTGCCTTTGCCATGGGGCTGTTCCACAGCTGGCCAGGGTGAAATTACTAGCTTTGCTTCTGCTGAGATGCTGAATCTCCACCCACGTGGTGGTCAAAGGGCATCATTTGACATTTCATGTTTTGGTGTAATTTTCAGTGAGAAACACATTTAACAGTCTAGTGGTTTTAAGGGTATTTAGCATAAGCAGTGCCATTTGACAGTCATTTTATAAAAGTCTTTGAATTTTATATTTTTCTGCTTCAGCACAGAGAAATTTCACACACCTTAGACATTTGCCCTTTCATATTTCCTAGGGTTTTTTAAAAGAATATTTCCTAGGTTTTTATTAAACAAGATTGTCCTTAATTTTTCTTTCTTTCTCCTTACAAAATCATATGCTTGTTATAGGAGAGGTGTGCCTTTGCAGCAGGCAGCTAGAAATTCAAAGTGATCAGTATGAACTGGTGGTCCAGGGAAGACAGATGTGTTGGTACCTTTAAGGTTTCTGTGCTTCCTTTTGTTTTGCAGTACCTTTTGCTGCCTTACAAGTAGTCTTTGATGGTTTAACTGCTTGTTATTTTTTTAATCCCTAAGCTATGTTTTAAATTGAATTAGAAATTGTGTCTCCTTGCATCAGTTAAAATCGTTAACTTGCATTACAGAAATTATTATCAGCATTTTTCAAAGAGTTTTTGTGGCACCTATGATCAACTTACAGAATACTGCAAAGAAAACTATGCAAGACAGCCACTGCTGTTGAGCCAGGACATTCCTCTCCGTCAGCTGCAGCCTGAGTTTGAACTCCATATTGCAGGGCAATAAAGCTAGACAGCACAAGGCACATTTTATTCCTTATTGTTTAGATTCCACTCATCCCATTCCCCATTGCTTTTCCAGCTATTTTTATCTTACTGTTTCCTTGCAACCTTAGGGGTATTTTGAGTAAAAATCACTTCATTTCCTTTGAAGTTCGTCTGGAAAATGCAGCAGGAGAAGTCTCAGGTAAGCAGCTCCAGAAGGATTTTATTAATTTACTGCTCTGTATGAATGGCAGTAGCACTGTGTGTTCTGCTGGATGGAGCCAGGGCTGCCAGTCAGCAGAGCTGAAACTCTCCCAAATCTTGTTCCAAGGCTGTAACTTGGTCTTAGTTTCTTAACCTCCCCTTTCCTCAGTTTCCTTAAGAAGAATAAAGTGTTACCTTTCTGAGGTCTTTAGCATTTGCGTGGAAGGTTTCTCCACGTGCATCGTGGTTTTGCTTTGTACCATGGTGCTGTCACCACTGAGCCAACAGAACACAAAGCAGCTGTGGTACTTTTTTGTTCTTAGTAGCAGAGATGTTTTCTTTGTCATTCTCAATTCCAGTTGCACATACCATGGTGTAAGAGCTACAGTTCTTCACGATGAAAAATATCTCCTCTGACAAAGGGAAGTGTAAAAGCCTAAAGGTATGCAAGGAGTTCAGAACTAAACTAACATAGATCTTGAAATTGCTGATGTCTGTAAACACTGTTTTGCCACAGCTTTTAATATGCGAAATGATGTGCTGCACATCATGAATCGATCAAATTACAGTGAAGAGTGTGAGATGACAGCATAAAGCAGAGAATGGCAGCAATGCCTAGTTTGTACTACTTATCCCTAGGCTGACAGCATTTTCTGTCATAAATCTGTTTGGTTTATAACTAGGCCATAAAACCTTACATCAGGCTGAAATGCAGCAGGGTTCTTTAGTTCAAAAATTGTGCATTTATAGATAAATACATCAGTGATCTGTTAATTAAAATTGCAGTGCTTTAACAGTTATTTACATTTCTTTTGCACTCTTACAACTTGTGCTTTTGGGACTCAATTTATGTTCCATGTAAATCTGTGTGATCTATTTAAAACCTGCTGTCTCCTTGGCTTCATCAAATTCCTTTTTATATACACAGGTGTGACTTAGAAAATACTCCTTCATGCTTTTTGTAATTAGATGGGGGACCTTCCTGAAACTTCACAGGAGCTTGATGAGACTAAAGTGAGTTTGGGTTTGTTTTGTTTAAAACATGTATATGAGGGCAAGAACACACAGTTATTAACAGAAACCGAGCAAGGAATGATTTATAATGCTTGGCTTGGCTCTGTTAGGAGATTTAGTGTCCTTACAGTTTATTTAATGTTTCTTCATATTCTTAATGCTTCCCCATATCTACTTGACAGTGAGCAGTCTTGCAGACAGGGAACAGGCTGTGGAACACAATGGGGTCTGGCAAGTCTCTGTGTTTCTACAGAATACCAGAAGTAGACCAGTGTGATCTATCTTTAAATCATCTGATTTTAACGATAACATAGCTAAGCATACAGCACACCCATCCTGCAGCCCCTGACTGATAGAAAAACTAAGACCTCTAGTTTAAAATGACAAGATCTTTTTATTATTGTATCAGTAATAAAACAGGGACAGTAGCATCAGAGGACATACTGTGATCTGTATCATGTCTTGCAGTCACATTAGAAATGATCTGTAAATCAGTTTGATAGATTTCATCAATTGTAGCAATATATGCTGGATACACTACCCAGTACACATGCTGAAAGGGATGTTCAAACTGCCATTAGTTCTAAACCCATTCTAGTTTTTATAAGATGCAGTGAAATCAAGTGGAAGGAATAAAACACCATCAGTGAAAGAAGGAGAGTTAAACACCAGCTGACAAGAGAAGGGTAACACGCACTTGGCATTCAGTTTGTAAGCTGAGTGGTGTGTACCAGGAAGAACACCAAAATAAAGCTTTTAAGGCAAAATACATTATAGATTCTTACTTTTTGATAGTGGGCAGGGCTGCAGCAGGACAGTGGCACTCAAAGACTTGCACTTCAGGTCCAGGCAGTGTTACAGAGGTGACACCAGTTTCTCCCTGCCAGGAAAGTTCACTTTGTCCCCAGAGAATCAGGGTATCTGTGGGGCAGCTGGAGCTATTGCTATCCACTTTTGGAAAGAGGAAGACCGTGGGTTGTAAGGGGGTTTAAATGAGAGTGTTTGGTCCCAGTTCTGTGGCTTGCCTCTGAGGTTCAGCTTCTTGGATTTAGGGGTTTAAAGGTAGTATCTTTGTTCTAGCTTTTGCACTTGTCTAATGAGAGACACCTTTCATTTCATCACCTGAGGTATGTTTCATGCATTCGTTACTGTTTACTTTGAAAAAAGTTGAGATTTGATATTTATGAAGCAAAAGTAATACTGTAACTGAAATCTTCATTATTCACAAGCCCCATGTAACCCAGTAATTTCCGCTGTGAGGTTCCATACACAGCATGAGTGTTGTTCTTCCCCTTTGTCTTGCAGGGGCTCACCATGCACATACAGGTACTTCATGGAAAAAACCCAGAGTTTAACTTTGCTCCTTTCAGGAGGACAATTTTGTACTCATGGAACGCTTTTCACATCCCAGCTTCAGTGTGATCCAGAATCCTTGAGATCAGTGATGATCTTGGGACAGTAGAAGGCAGAGATTTTTGCAGGTGCAGTGCTTTGATCTTTCTGGTTACTATGACTGGTATTGTAGTACTGGTAGTTTACCTTCTTCGTTCCAGAAATTTGGTCACACTGTGTTGAGCAGCTGTGGCCTGGTTCATCTGTTGCCTCAGGAGGGTTGCTGGCAGCCTCTTGCAGGAATACCAGAGGTGAAACAGAACACAACCCCTCCAGCCTTAGCTTGTCTTCACTGAGAAGCTGCTGCCATGGCCAGTGGGAGGTTTGGCTTTTTTCTGGATAAGTTTTGCTTGCCCTCCTTCCTCCCACCCCTATTTAAAAAACAGCAGCTTGATAGCACAGCAGCAAATGCACATTAATATCAAACAGAATTTTCACCACCATTTTTGTATTAACGTAAGATGTCGGAATGTAAAGTGAGCTGGATCTGCACATGGGACCATTCTCGCTGTTAAAGGCTTTAGGCTGGAACAGAGCCCAAAATTCTTAGAAGAAATCCAACGTTTCCCAATCAAATATTAATTACATGCTATATAGAATTATATATTTCAAACAAGTTTTATAAATAAAAAGCTAGGCCTTTCAAACCATCAGCAATTTTAATTTTGGATTTAAAAGATTATGAAAGATAAACAACCACATAACTGTGAATTAGAAAAATACTGGCCTAGGTTGCATAAAAACCTCCATTAAATAAATACGGAAAATTGTCACTATGAAAATTCAGTGGCATCGTACTTAAAAAAGCCATAATGAATTAACCATCCCTTAACGACACTCAGGTTGTGTTTCACAAATCACAAACACACACAGGAAGTCAGATGGCCCCAAAAGGCGACAGACTGGGTTAATACAATTTAACAGAAAGTACTCTTGGTGTGTGCTGCTCCTCCATGCCAACTTCCTGACTGCTGCCGTGGGTGCCAGCTGCAGACCCTGTTATCCTTGCCCTCCAGGCCGCCGTGCTGGCCCACCGGGTCCAGAGGCTGCTGCAGGAGGTGGCTGTGGCTGGGCTGGTGTGTCCATCCCTCAGGCCAATGGTTTCAGCTCGGGGTGGGTCACAGTGAGGGGCTCTGGTTCCCAGTCCGGCTGGAAGAAGCGGATGTCGAATGTCCGCGCCCACTTCTCGAAGACGCGCTTCTCGGTGATGAAGCGGTGGTGGCTGCCCTTGCGGCCCCGCTCGTGGGAAAGGTACATGGTGCACTCGTCTGGCCCCAGAGGTTCATAGTAGTGATAAGGTACTGAAAGATGATTAGGATCCCTGTGGAAAAAAGAAAAGAAAACAGATGGAACCCAAGGTGTTCTTTTTCGCTGATTGAAAAGATGCTATCTTTAATGAACTGATGGGCTCAAATTCACTCTTTCTCCCAGTTAAACTATGTAGCTGCTTTTTTTTCTTGCATATCTAATACATCAGAATGGGGAAAAGGTGTTTTCTTTGCTTTTTCTTTTGGTCTCCTTTAATCCTCTTCTTCCCAGTTAAACGAAGGACAGCAGTAGCTCAGAAACAAGGGAGAGTGCTACAAGGCTGTGTTACTACTATGAAATTTGAAGTAAATGGCTTAAAAGAGATTTAAATCTAGATTGTGATTTGTAAAAGGTCTTGCAGAGGTATTTACTGAACTGGGGAAGAAAGAGAAGATGATAGATGGAGGTGGTTATCCGTGTCACATCAGCTTAGGTGAACGTTCTCAGCACGCTGCGTGAGGTTCCAAGAGCACAACTACAATGAGTGTCTGCACGCCAGGTCAGTGGCACAGGCTGCTGTTGCTGGCATTTTAATCAAATGTCTGATGCACAAATGAGTTCCTTATTTTACAACAGCAGCTTTTATGTATCTAAGCTAAAAATTAAAACAGTTCACCCACAGCGTCCATCTGACCTTGTGAACTTGTTCACATTTCCCAGTGGGTGATGAGTGACTCATGGTGACACCCTAGATATGGCAAACACCAATTAGATACTTGGGATAAAGTTCATTTTAGCAGTTCTGACCTCAGTGTTTCCATGTAACATCCTGTAAATGGCACATTCATATTATAATAAGCCACAGCAATTCATTCTCCTTTTGTTTTAATCTCTACATTAACCTGTACCCACGATGGTTTTTTACTTTGGGCACAGGCGTTTTGGGCTGACAAGAACTCAGACAACTCTCTGTGTCATAAATACCAAGAGAGCAAGCTGTCCCAGCCAGAATTACTCAATTGTATTCCTCTCTCCCCAGTTGCTACCAGCTATTTTGCTGTGACAGAAAATTCCCAATATCAGCATTTAGTGAAGCCTTGGAGCTGCTCTGTGTTACAGCCTGAGCTGAACAGGAGCCTAACACAGAGCAAGAAATCTGATACAGATTCAGGGCTGTCAGCTCTAATATACAGTTGATTATTTTCATTTTGAAGAGCTAATATTTAAGGTCATTTTCAATTGAATGCATCCACAATCTGTCAGTAGTCTGGGCCGGTCATTATTTTTACTGTGTAATTCTGTCACCTACGCAGTTTTCTAATTTTACTTATTTTGCCATTATCCATATTGTGTATGCAGAGGTAATGTATGATATTGCTGCTTTCCATTTGTGCCTTAGATTAACGTTTTAATTCGATCAATCTGGCTTCCTTGTAACACAACACGGTGATCAATCTTACAAGACCAGAATAACAGTAAAATTACATTTCTAGAATAAGATGGATTCTAAACTTATTAAATATATTCTCACTGGAATACATAAGAGTGAAACAAAATCCTTCATCACCTCACCTACAGAAATTGTATTTGTAATCTAAAGTTGCCCTTCATGTAGAAATTTATTATTTCTAAACTACAACTATTAGAACTCAATCTTCAATTAATTTTTCACTTTTTTGATACACTGGACCTCTTATTGTTGCTTAAATGAATAATTTGTATGGTTACTATAAATCCAATAGGATGTATTTTCATGTGATGTGTTTTTGTTAAGAACTACTTATCAAATAGGCCTCTGCCTCTCATTCAGACTGCTCTTCCTGCTTGCACTAAAGCTGGATTTTACTCTTGGGTCCTTAACAATACACCTGTATTGCTTGGTATAAATTTACTGCTTTAAAGTTAGGATTAGTGAAGTTGAAATCATATCTCCAACAGACTTGGGAAAACACAGCCCCAGTTAGCGGGGCAGAGTGAGCCTTGTGAGGCTGCTGCTCCCAACACCTCCAGGCAAGGTGGTTTGGAAGCCAGCGATTCCACTTTCCATTCAGAAGGCTCTGAACTAACACCGGTGTATCCCAAGTGATGTCCTTAGCTCCTGCCAGGCTGTACCAGGCCACTGCATCCTGTGCACCATCCCCCCAGAAACAGCCCAGAAGCAGCTGGTGCACAGGGCCTGGCAGCTGAGAGAGGCCGGAGCTCAGCCCAGGCAGCCCGTGGGGCTCAGGCCTTGTGCAGCTCTGCTGGCTGAGCTGGGGGTGAGATTAGGGCAGGGATGGGGGCTGGTGGTTGCAGACCTCTCTAGGACTACTCTGCAGCTGAATGAGGTTTTAAGGCTAAATTCCAAAAGCTGTCATTTAGATTTGGAATTCTGAAAGGTATTTACATATGGAGGACCTTCTCATTTTATGGGAGTTCTGGATTCCCCGGGATTGCATGCTGGTAAGCTTTGGATTTGAACTCTGGCTTGAGTACACCATAACCCAAATTAACTGTGCTGCGTTATCTTCTAACTCTGCAATTAGCTTGTGTCACCAGCAAATGAAATGCATGAATAATTTCTATATGGAAATTGCTTGCCACCTCATTTATTAACATTAAAACAGATGCTATTTTATCACTGAGTGATACTGGACATTAATCAGTATTTTGTCAGACTCTGCAGGCATATTAATATCACAGCTGGGAGGAATTTGGGGAAGTTCCTCTGTAAAATATCCTGTACTTCCTGCCTGATCACCTGCCAGCACAGCACCCGTGGAAGTACCTGTACCCCTGTCAGTCAGCTGCTGTTTGCTACTTGAGTGCACATTTTCCCACAAATGGTATCCACCTACAGCAAAAGCTGGAAGTACAGCACAAAGGAAACAAGGCAGGGAAACCAGGCCATCCCATGCCACATTCTGATCAGCCTCTTTCCTTAGAAATGAAGAGTCATAATAATTCAACCCTCTAAAACTATAGGTACTCACACACTTTGTAAAATAATTCATATTTAGATGTGTGAGTAAAGTGTCATTTATATGTTGAATGATGGGCAAGGTGCTGTGTCAGGACCATGAATATTTCTAGATGATTTTTTTGCCTTCTATTCCCAGGACCTCCTTTCCCTGACCTCCATAATTTGTCCTGTTTTCCAAACCATATATGTACTTTTTTATGAAGCTAATTATTAAGTGAGGCGTATGGACCAAAGAGCAGGACCAGCTCACATACAGCTTACAATCTCTCACAAGCTCCAGGAAATGTAATCAGCAACAACTGCTGCTTTGCATTTGATGTAAAGGAACTGAAAGTGGAGAGAGAGGTAAGAAAACACTAAAGTATTTCAAATACCAATTTTCAGGTGAATTATCATGAAAAATGGCCTGGCAGTCAGATGAGGATTCTTACAGAAAAATTATCAGGTTCAATAACTGGAAAATATGAAAAATTATTCATATTAGTTAAAATAAGGCTCAGGAGTTTTAAAGTTTCTGGGAGTTCCAGAAGGCCCATGAAGAGGAGAAGAGTTAAAGAGGTTCATTCCATAACCCCTTGAGTTTTCCTTGTGTACAGGAGTACCCTGAGACCTGCAGGGAACCAGCCTTTCTGTCCCTGCTGCCCATAATGCCACGGACAGGGGCTGGAGTTCCTACAAACTCCTTAAGGCTTGGCTTGTCCTTCCCAGCCCTGCTGCTGAGCACCCACAAGGGAAGCAGCAGCACTGCAGTGCCTTCAGGAATACTGTGGTATCTGGGCACCACTGTCAGGCTGCTGCTGAAGGGAGGCAAGAGGGGAATCCTGCATATCCCAGCTCAGGAGTGAGTCGTGTGCATGCAATGGGCTGCCACAGGGAGTTCGGAGAGGGAAGTGCTTCTCATCTGCTAAAGGCTTGGATTGGATCCCTGGGCACTGGAAAAAATCCAGCAAGATGGATTGTCTGTCTTGGGACGAAAGAGTGAGAGGTGTGCACACTTTACAGAAATGTTTGCACTGTGCATGGAAGCACAAACTTTCATCTTATTACAGAATGTAAAAGACAGAAGTATTTAGCAGCATGAGAACAGTATCAAGCCATTAACCCTTATATAAATCTGTAGCAAGCAAAGGGGTTTGAAATTACTTAGGGCTTTGCTTTAGGTACTAGAAATTTATAATAATCAGGACACTAAGTCCAGTTCAGCTATGAAAGTCAGTGTCCAGTGAAAGTAAATGAATCTAAAACACCTTGTTGCAAGTAATAGTGACAAATCTTTTAGTCTGTGCTGCAGACTCCTCCACTAGACTATTTTTCCTGCAAGGGTGCAAAGCAGTTTGGTTAATGATCTTAAGCTAATAATTTGTAGCAGAATCAACAGCATGAAATTCATAGTACCTTTGAGGTGTCCTTCACGTTACAGATGTCACACTAATTTAGTTCCATGACAGTGATCACCACACTCATTACTTATTCCACAAATTAATACTTAAAAATGAATGGGTATCTATCTGCTGAAGTTATAAATTTGGTGATATTAATTATCAACAGAAATAAAATTTTGGGGGGTTGGGTTTCTTTTCAATCTTAATGATTCTTTAGTTGCACAGTAAGTAGGATACCCACATACATTTTTGTTATTTTGTTGGGATTTTTTTGTTTTGATGATTTTTTAAAATTTTAATGGTAGATTCTTATTCTAACTGAAAACCAGGAAATACAGCTTACAATTACAGAATATTTCTTTCTGCTACTCTGTTTTGTTGTCTTATTTCTTTGAAAGGAAGCACTGTTTTAACTATTTAATGAGTGGCTGAAGAGCCATCTAAGAAGGTTATCTCTATTTATTGCAAGTAACTCCTTTCACAGATCTTCAGGGACAGCTTCTTCCAGGCATGGCAACTACAGTTATCCCCTTCATCACCTGGGGAATCAAGCTGAAGTAAAGACATTTCATATTAGTTTGATTAAGAAATGACCTTTTCCCTTTTTACAACCAGGTGTGCGTACCTTTATGTTAATATTTTTTTTTATGCAGGACATAAGAACAATTACATCTTTCACTGGTAGGATTGATCTACAGCCTTTCTTGTGTTATAATTTTATAAGTCCATTTGATTTTAGTGTATCGATTCTATGAAAGCCTTTCATATGTTCTCAATGGCATTTTTAGTCTCTCTGTCAAAACATTCATTTGGGTTTTTTAAATACATATCTAAACTATTCTGACTTTGTCTGAAAAGTCAGGATCACACATTATTTTGCAGTGAAATGCTGTCTTCTGTATTTCTGGATCACCAGTTTAAGAATTACTTCTATGTGCCACTGGAATAGAGCCACTTCTGGAGTAAGACAGACCAGCCACTTACAGAAACTGAAGCAGTATGTGTTGGCCAACTGAGATGACAGAGGAATGAGATGCTGTGCTGTGGAAGGTATTTGTGTTGTCTGGCATATCTGATCTAGTTTGCTGTTTTCCTTGGAGAATTCATGAGGAAGTCTGGCAGTACATCACAGCATTTATCATCAGTGTTTTGTTATAATTCGTAGAAATTCTCACAAAGTGGAGTTTAGTGTTGACATTTTATGCTGTGATTTCTTCAGGGATTTCTACAACGTGCCCAAGACAAATGCAGATTCCTGAATGATTCTTGTAAGTGCTTAGAGGAAAGTCAAAGCATTCCCATTCTTTGAGACTAATCCAGGACTGCAGCCTTGCCCTCCCTGGCCCTGAAAGGCATCTGGAATTACCCAATGAACCAGAAT
This sequence comes from Cyanoderma ruficeps, assembly GCA_008694505.1. Lineage (NCBI taxonomy): Eukaryota > Metazoa > Chordata > Aves > Passeriformes > Timaliidae > Cyanoderma > Cyanoderma ruficeps. Next base: position 14,720,211 of record VZDJ01001247.1, read on the forward strand.
TGAGGGAGATCACTACATTTGCAATAGAAAATTTAAGGAAGTACTTCTTGGTGTAAGGAGTTTGTGAGAAGGTGATGAAACGTTGCACTGAGGCCTTGTTCCAGACTGGCTCCAGCTCTTCCCAGGTCACCCAGCAGGACAAATGGGATCAGCACTGGCTGTGGGCAGGAACCCCTCAGTGCTGGGTGGGCAGGTGAGACCTATGTCAGCATCAAGATTGCTGATGTCATACAAATTATCTGTATTCATACTGGTATCTTTGTGGCCAATGTAATTTTGGTCTAGCACCAAAGTTCTGAAGACTCTCCCTGTGTCACTGATCCATAGTGGGAAAACCTTAACCAGGACCTGGGGTCTGCATCCTGAACACGGCTGGAGGCACAACCCAGCTGGAAAACGTGCACAAGCTGTTCCTTTATACAGCAGCTTCCACTGACACAACCTGTGCTGCTCCTGCCATGCCCAAAATGGTGATTACAGGACTTTCTCTGGGTCCAAAGTCACGGTGTGGGGTTTCATGGGGATTATTTAGGAAGCTGCAAGATTGGCATTCATGTGACAGAGGTACAATAATGTTAATTTGAGTTGCACAGAAAGTTCAATTTAGAAACCAGTCACTGTGAGAACACTGTTCCTCTATTAATTTGAGGGGAACTCAAAAAAAACAAATTAAAAGTAATGTTTTCCAGTACTTCTTTCTTCAGATTAATTTCATGCCAATTATTGCATTACTTTTAGCTGATAAATATTCAGGGACTAAAAGAAAGCAACAAGATGGATTAATTCTCCCACAGTACAAACAAAATTTTAAAATATTTTCTGTAACATAATTAAATGTTGTTTGTCATTTTCAGAATGAGATCATGGGACATCTTAATTAATTGCTTTAAGAAGACTGAAGACTTGTCGCAGAGCAAAAAGATTAAAAGATTCAGATATTTATCTGTAACATTAACTTTGTTGGCTAATAATGGTTCCAAAATCAATCCTACCTGCAGAAATCCGGTGGCACCATGCCATAAACATTTATCCTGTCACAGAGCTCTAATGCGATAGTCATTGTGAACCAGCCCGTGCTAAGCCAAGTGTTGGATATCTTCCTGGAAACAAAAACATAATTAAGTTTCTAAGCTGGCAAATAATTCTTGATATTTGTTTATCTATTCATTCATTCTGAAGCAATTTCTCAGCAATTTCTTCATTCTTGTAAAAGGCTTTGAAAACTGGGGCACCAAGACTACTTTGCTCGTCCGTCTTTTAATGATTTTTCTGGTGCCTCCTGTCAGTGGAGTAATCTGGGCAGAAACTTTCCTCGCTGTAGTTAATTTTAGGCACAGCAGTGTTAATATTTAGCTGACCTTTTGACTTGGTTTCTAGAAGCTCCCAGCCCCTCACAGTGATGCTGGTAGGAAACACTTTAGCTGGTTGCAGCTCTGACTGTCCCATAGCTAGGCTGGGAAATCTTCATCCTAGGAACCACCCCAGGTGCCATCCCTACCCTAGGGGAGCCTTAGAATGGGAATGACAGCACTGGCAGGAAGCCTTCTAACATAGCACCTCTCCTGCCTTCACTGCAGGCTGGGACACGGCTTTAAATGAAGCTCAACTGATCCCAGCATTAATTATGCAAAATAGGAGATACCACCCTGTAACTGCTCACAGATGTAAGGGATTTACAAGTTGTGTTTAAATTTTGCTGTATCACAGGTTCTTATCTGCAAAATGGTAACAGTAGTGTTTCCTGCCCCTCCCATGTGCTTGGCAGTGCTGTTTAGTTTCTAAGAGCTGTGTTCTATGATGGTTATTGGATGCCTGGCACATGCACTGGAATTCCCAGTCCTTTTTTAAGTTCCTGCACTGGCTCTGTGTTGTGGGACAGCTGGCACTCTTGGCATGGGAGGATCAAAGAAATGCCAGCAAACATCTTAAAGGTGTCACAAGGGCATGTGTAGGGACTGGCACGCCTCTTAGACAGAGAAGCACAGAGTTGGGTGTTTGTTCCAGAGAAAACGAGTTTACCCAAAGGTCTCCTTTCAAATCCTATTAAAGAGTAAGACAGGAGCTCTCCCTAATCCCTCACCCAGCTAGGAAAGTCCCACAGGAAGAAGTTCAAGCTTGTGTTACATGCAGCCCAGAGTCCTCAGATTCCTGCTGACAGCCTGTCACAGTGACAGGCTCTCCCTTCATCTCCTACTAAAGCTGAGGCACCAAGGGAGCAAGTGCAGGCTTTGGGAAGGCTGGGGCACTCTACCAGACTGTATTAACATGGGACATACATTGATCCCATTCCCCCACACCTGCATCTGCCAGATACCTGTGAAGCTTTGTCACAGCCCCCACAATAAAGCAGAGCAGAAAACATGAGGTTCTCTTCAGAGAAGTCACCAGGTCATCCCAGGTCCTGGCCCAAGTTCCAAGGCTGTATTTTACAGTTTACCCAGTGATAGCAGGATGTGGAACAGTCTTGGAAGCAGGGACCTGAGGCCACGAAAGCCACTGCAAGCAAGTGCCAGCAATCACTAACATCTAATTCAGCCGACAGGAGCCACCACGCAGCCTCCCCAGCTAATGCTAAACAAGCTGGTTCCAAGTAGGTCACCTACAGGGCAGTAGGAGGAGACGTTTTGAGCACTGTCAGATTGAGGAATGCCTTGTACCAAGGTTTCCCATTCCCTCAGGGAATCAGACTACTGCAAGGAAAAAAAAAAGTGGTGGTGTCTGTGCCAGCTGCTTAAAAGACATCTCTAAACATAAGGGAATTCTTTGACTAAATATGCCTGGAGGATGCTGAGGAGCCACGGTAATTTGTCTTGTCCTTAGTGGATCACCTGGTAATGTATAAACTCCTGAAAAACACATTTTTACTGCTCCTGACACACAGGCTTTCAACCTAAGCTAGCATTTGGAGAATGACATGTTATAAGCATCTCATTATTTCCAATTATGGGGCCTTATTTATTTTCTGACTGTACACTGAAGCCTGGGGGTGGTGGTGCAGTTTGTCACAATGTCATAGCTGGGTCATAAACTCAGTGGGAGGCCTTCAGGCACAGCAACAATATAAAACAGTAAGAATTTTTGGCTCAAAATTATTAGGAAAGAGAATGGTAGGGAAAAGCCTAAAAAATTTGCTCCTCTGCCACCTGAGAGTTTCTGAGCTCTGAATCACTAGGTAATTCAGGAACATGTTCGGGCTAAGAGTGCTCTGGAGCTTGCACAAGTCACTGTTTCAGGTGCCCAACACTTACATTCCAGAACCAAGGGAGCACTTGCAGCCAGACCATGACCAAAGCTTTGCACAGGTCAGGACACCAGCTAGGCTCTGTGCTGGGGTCATTTTCTTTCTGCTTACACACACTTAGGCTGTCATTTAGTGGTTTCAATAAACAGAACAACTGAATATAACTAAACTGGCTTAGAAGCTGAATAATGAAATAAAGATTTAAAAATTCATTCAAGTACCACTCTGCCCTCTTTAAGTACTGTGTCTGTAGGACAGCAACACAGAAACAGGGTTACAGTGTCTCACATTTCATAAAAGATCTGAGAAAGAGTCCAACAAAAGAATACTGTTTTTATACCTAATCAGCAGTAATGAGAGAATATGAAGAACTGTCATGTGCTTATTAGGGGAAATTATCAGATATTCTTTTATATGATGAACTAACACGCTGTGCTGATAATTCTGTAGTGCACACTAAATTACAATTAAAGGCCTTTCTGCTCCACCAAAATCTCATTTATAATCTCTATGGAAATACTCTTCCTGCAGTTATTTCATTTATGCTGCTTTTATCTAATTACTATAATATTGGTTCTGAATCATATTTTCTTAATGTACCCTTATTCAATTATAAAGTTATTTTCAAGTACCGTTACTTTATAATGCCAAGTATATTGCTCTGCAGCCTTTGTCTTTCACCATGCTATTTAGCTGGCAATGTTTTCTGAAGGTTTTTCTTAATTTCAAAATAATTTTTTCCAAAAAGCACAATACATCCAATTACCTTTTTTCTCATCACTTTCAAGATGGAAATGAATAGTCTGATTCTTGCAAGCTTGCAATCACACTTCTCTCTCCTTCCTTTGTTTTTTGTAGGCACTAATGTCAAGGGTTCAGCAGAAACCTCCTGGGGAACAGCAGCATTCTGGGCCATACAATGTTCTGCTCCCACAGGTACCTGAATTTTCTCCCTTACAAATTCTTTCCTACCCATGTTTCTTTTCATCTTCCCTTTCTTCTGTGCAGCTTATTCATTTATTTTCATCTCTTTAATCTTCTTAGCCCTTCAAGTATGCTGTCTGTGCCCTCTAAAATCAACAGGGCCTGTTCCTCAGGCTGAATTTTGCTGGCATCTGAGTCTGCTTGATTCACACTGGGAGTTCAGGTTGCCCATGACTGAGTTCACTATAAATTTGTTACAATGTCATTAATGGCTCAAATACCTTGAGAATATTTCAGGAGCTGAGCCCAATGCCTGTGCAGAAAAAGAAATGTTTTCATCACACACTCACTACAGGCCTCTGGATGGGTGATGCACAAGCAGAAGGAGCAGCTTGCCTGAAGTTGCACAGCATGTGTCAGAAAAAGAACAGGATCCTGGCAATGTCAGGGAAGGAACGGGACCCAGGCTCCTCATGGCAGAACACAAATTCTGAGAGTGAAGCTGGGAAGGAAACTGTTCCTCAGAACTGGGGACAGCACATGGTCTTAGCCTGGATCACCAAAAGCATAATCCAGGAAACGAAGTGTAAGTGTGCATTCCTTGTGTCCAGGGCCCAGTGTGCATTCCTTGTGTCCAGGGCCTCCCCCTGGGGCTCATGCTGGCCAGGTTACAGTGCAATTACAGCTCTGCTGATTTTCATGCCCTTGTAAATACTGATCCCACAGATACCCTCATTTCTTGAAGGGTTCAAATGCTTAATTCACCTTCTCGCTTTGCTTTACTCTGGAAAACACAAACACATCTCAACTGGCAGGGTATCTCCCCTTGTTATCTTCCCTTCTTGCTCTGGCAGACACCCAAATACACTAACTGGAAGATGAAGAGAAGAGCCTTTAATGTTACAAAACTGACCAAGTTACTGGGTGCTTTGGTTTGAGCCTGAGTCAGCCTCAAACTCAGATGCACTGTAAGTGAACAGAGCTCTGCAAGCAAACCATGTGGGGTGTGGCAAAGGCAGCAAACTCCAAGCAAAGGCTGCCTTCAGCTACGAGGATACAAGTTTCCTCTAACATTGGTTCTGCCTTTTCCATGTAGCCCAGAAAATGAAATCTGTGCTGGAGTCCACAAGAGGATCAATCCCTGTTCAAGCTTTGGTGTGTAGGTTTTGTATTTGTAAAGTAGCCCATCTGACTGTGAGTTACTGCACAATAAACCTACCTCTTCATTTGTATCTAAGTGGGGACCCTGTGTCATTTTTACAGCAGCATATTTAATAAGTAAAAAAATAAAACTTCATTAAAAATAGATGTCTTTCGTGCTGGAAAGTCTTTGGTTTGAATGCCCATTTTCAAACATTATATGTGAAAATACTCAAGTACTGCAGTGGGTCACTTACTACAAATTTGATTTGAAGATCAGCCTACAAGTCTCATAAACAGTCTCATAAAGATGTAACTATCATAATAACTTTCCATTTTCCAGTTGCAAATGCAAGATGAACTGTTCTGAAGCACCTAATGTATGACTAATGTTTATTTGTTTTACAAGAAGCTTTACAGCTGCAATGTTCCAAGAATGCTTAAATTCAATAAACAGCTATTATAATTCACTGAATGGTGGCATTTCCTCTATAAGAAAACATAACCTATCCATTCTAATTTTTCAGAATCAGTGAAAAAAACTTTAAGGTATATTACCCCGAAGTGAGATTTAAACAGCTCCTGCCTCCTCAAGTCTATAAACTGTACATCCAGACTCTGGTATTCTAGGCTGATGAGGCAATACTCCATAATAATAATTTTGATACATATTTTTTACTTATGTTACCTGTGATGTTATTTGGCACATCATGCCACATTACAACCCACAAGGCAGAGGATTTAATGGGCAAGATTGTCCCTCTGAGCAGATCTAAAATTGGTATATATAAACTGCATTATTTTATTACCGTGACATCCCCTAGGTGTATCCATGTAAGTTCTCACCTGTCTTTTCCAGTCTCCCGTTTAAAAAGGTCATCAAATTGAAGCATCTTGTGGCGAGAAATCATATACACTTTTAACTGAGGCAGTATCTGGTTCATCAGCTGCAGGTTATTGTACACCAAGCCTTTGCCATCTCTCCTCATGTAGCTGCTGGGGCCCCAGAAGATGAACACAGCGCCATGGCTCATATTTAAGAGTTCGTTGCGGTTTCGTAAAATCCTCTGGATGCTGGAATGTGCAATGACCCGGAGGCTGGTTTTGTTCCCAACGTCTTTTCCGTAGCCCCGCGTGGGCGCATCGTTCATCCGGATGACGCACTCGCTCTGGTCGATCCTGTCCCCTTGTCTGCTCCCCAGGAGGTGTCCTGAGCTGGTGACCAGGGCACAGCTCTTGCAGTGCATCTTCAATGGCTGCAAAGACACAGGCACTTCACAATCAGCCCCACACATCTCCCCTTTCACTGCATTACTGCGTTTTATGTGTTCATGGTGTATTTCACAGCAAAAACCTCAGAGCAACGTATATACATCTCTCCCAGCAGTCTTCCCAAATAGCTGGGGGCCCATTACCTATACATTTTGGGGGGGAATATGGTGTAGATGGACAGCCCTTAGAGTTCCTCTGTGGAGGTAAGCCCACTGTGTAAATCCTTTCCACTGCTGCTTCATAAAGACATCACAACAGCTACTCTTGTCTTCCCAACTGATTAGGATTGTACTTCCTCCACTTGCTATAACAGCTATAATTAGAGTATTTTTTATTCCTCTGCTTCATTTTTTTTCCAGGAAATAATAAATCCTAAGTCCTCATAAGTTCATGTGTGAATAGCTTTTCAAACCCTAGGGTCAGGACATTTTGCTAAGGGAAGAGATTGATACCTTGGTCCAACCCTTCCATGCTATTTGCAAGTTGTGCCACAACCACTGCAGTGCTCTCATACCTCCTTTATGGTTCAACAGTCAGAGCTGGTCAGTAATGTCTGTGTGCATTTTACATGGCAGTGAGTTAGTGCACTGAACCTTTGCTACCTTGTCAGGTCACGTTTGAAAGTTACACAGTAAAATGGAATGGGAGGCACCTGTTCACTGAGTGCTGACCTAATGGAAGCAGAAGAGTAAAACAAGCTTTCATGAAAACGAAAATGCATGATAAATCATGTTACTGAAATATGCCACCACCACCACAGGTATCAATTACAGTGTATGTCACTATCTACTGCTCAGTAAGAGAACTAAAAGGAACAAGGGTTAACAGTATTCCCAATGTGCTACTTTCTAACAAGAATACAATAAACTGTGAGGTAAATACTGTTTGAGGGTGTGCCTTGGTAGCCCTTCAGGAAATAGTATCTTGCACTTAGCGTGTATCTTAGTGTGTTTGAAAAACAACAAACAACAACAACAAGGCAAACAAACAACAATGCCCACCAACCCCCCCAGAATACCCCAAACCAGCCCAACAAAAGAGCCCATCAGGAAAACCCCTGGCACAGAGACTTGAACTGCAGTTGTTTGATCATTCTGATCTACACCTATACAGGAATCCAATGACTAAATCACTCTGCAGTGAGGCACAGCATAAAACTCTAAAGCTGAAAAGAATACATAATGTAAGGTTTGAGACAATCTCAGGCCCCCGTCTGAAAATGCTTTGCCCCTGAGTACTTGATGGGAGTGTTTTACTGTAGTAACTTGGTTTTAATTTTGAAGGTACTAAGTGGTTACAATTACAGTCTGAGACTCTTTCTTCTGTGAGACTAGCTCATGAGTGCTTAATGCTTTTTAATTAAAGAAAAAATAAGAAAAAGTATACAATCTGCACAGTGATTCAACCAGTAAGCCTTGTATCTCTATCTCCCCCAATAAGCAAAGTCCCTTTCACATCTGTAGACTATAATCCAGAGCTAATGGTATGGGTGAAAATGTTTATGCCTTTGTGAGCCAAGGTTCCTAATGCAGTATTTACATGCATTTTCCTTTAAGCTTTCATCTGCCACTTTGATGAATTACCCAGTGAAAGGCTCTAAGGTGAACTAGCTGCTCCGCCACCATGCTGATGAGGTGCTAATGAGGGTAAAGGAAATGTAGTCAGCACCAATGTTAACTCACACAGGTTTGAATCTCCACAAAGCAAGGCGTTTTCACCTCAACAATATCTGCTGCTGTCTGGCCTACTGAGCTACAACTTCCTTGTTTCTTTTACCAAAGTCTGCCACAGAATCCATCAATTGTTAGGAAACAAGGGCGGCCATCAGCAGAGCTGTGGAAACTTGGGGAAAGGGTCTGAGGCTACATAATGAACATTAACACCCCCCAGAACATCTGTCCCAGAACTTGTTTGAAACATGTTCCTTCTGGGAAAAAGTCTTTAGACTGAAACAGTCAGGTATTGCCTAGCCACTTCCTGAATGATTCATGGAGGCTGAGCCCTTGTAGCTGCTCTAGGCAAGTAATTTTCAGTCGCCTCACTCAGATTCTTTCAGATGAAGTCTACAAAACTCGCACCTAAAAATTGTCAGAGGAATTCACAGTGAACAGCCACAACATTCTCACACCAGCTGTTTATAATGCTTTGACAACAGTGAAAGCAAAGGGGGGGGGAAGCCATAGGCTGTAATATCATCTCACTGGGAGGCAACGGTGGCTCCAGAAATGTCATCTACTTAAGCAATAATAATGGAGGCACAAGGCAGTTCTTTGGGATTGATGACCAGCTGGAAGAAGTTGATGGCCTGAGAATAACCAGGGGCCATTAAGCCAGAAGAACATTAACTCCACAGAAAATGCTGTTACAGTAATTATTACAGTGATATTTTGGAAAAAAAAAGCAAAGTGAAAAAAAAGCAAACCCCATGAAATATGAGTTATATTTCAGGAGCCTTGCTTCAAAAGGGATTGGGTGAGAGGTAGGTGAGTTTTATAGCATCTTTGTTAATTACTTTGAAGTGTAACATATCATGCATGTAAAAGCTGCTGACATTGAATAGCACCCATTGTTAATAAGCAGCCACAGTTCTTGTGTACCTGAACTCCATGGACAGCTCCTTTGTGACAGGGCAGAGCACATGGCTACTGCTACAACACATGTCGGGCACTTGGACAGCCCATGAGCCAAGTACTGTCCAAAAAAATTCCTCAAAGCACCTCTCAGTTCCAGTCATCTCAAGACATGCATGGAGAGAGGGAGAACAGAGGTTACAGTTCAACAAACTCACAGTGTAGAGCCCCAGAAGATGGCAAATCAGCTGGTGCTTTTCAAGGATAGACGGGCTATCCCAAGGGAATGAAGGCAGCAGGGGAACTTTAAACCCCACAACACCTTTGTGCCCATAATGAGTAAGTGCAGCTTTGCACAGCTACAAGTATTCCCACAGGCCAAACTGACTCCCGGCCACTCCTGCTTCCAGATATTACAAATGCCTGATTTGGTTAATGAAACAAAAAACAACGCCATGGTTGTTTCTGTACTTTCCAATTTGAGGCAATTTTCTTTGTTATTGACTTTAAAATCCATGTTGTCCAATGATTGAAAAAAATGTTATTTTCAGACACTTTAGTGCTCAAGAAGAATAAATTGAAAAATGCTGTTCCTCATACAAAATATGTTATTCTCATATATAATTTTTTTGTGATGAAATCAAATAATTTTTTTTTGCTTATAGAAGTCTTTTGATTTGAAAGCCAAGATTTAGAAGACAGCTCTCTCCAGTAAGATCATGAACACTGTAAACCACACTTTTTCTTATACTGAGTACTTAATGACCTATTTTCAAGACCCCTGGGTTTGGATCACTTCATTATCAGTAGTGTAAAAATTTCAGTTCTATAAATACAAGCCAGAGTATTTTATCTTGGCAATGATAACCTGGCCACAACAACAACACCACCAAAACCAAATCAAACCAAATGAGCAAATCCCCCCCCAAAAAACCCCAAAGCAAAACAACAACAAAAATAAAGACCTGGAGTGAGAACAATTCAGCAGGAAAAGACCACCTGTCAGTTCATGAACACGAGCATTCCTCATGGATACATCTGGAAATATCACAGATGGCTTCAAAGTGTATTGGGAGACAAGAGATACTATGAAAGGTTAAAGAATATCCTAATTTGGTTTTGATGGATGACTTTAACTAAGTACTTGAGACAAGGTGCAAAATGTTTCTCTTGCAGTGCAACACCTCTCTTGTTGGTCAGCCTTTGTCTCATGTCAGAACCGGAATGAGAGGCTACAGAGCTGCTCCTCTCTGTAGGAACCACCTGAACTGTATTACTAAACCAACAGCCTCTCTGCAACAGCTCCCAAACTGCACAAGTAAAAGCAGTGGTACAAATAAGACTGATGTACAGGAAAGCAAATCTGTTCCCATGTTCAACTGAATTAATTCAGTTGAGTTCAGCATGTTACTGGTTGAAAAAGCACACATAAACCCTGTAAGAGCCAGTCTTACAGGTTCAGGAGAAAGTGACCTTATTCCAGAGCAGCCTTGCTTTCTCTTTTTGTCACAAAGCAGATGATTTCTTTGGAAAGAGTTTCATGTCTCCCCCACCTAGTGCCCATTGTGCCTGGCCTAAGCACACCAGCTTGTGATACTCACTGCATGTTAACTCAGTATTTGCTTTTTGTGTCACTTGCCTTGTGCACAGAACTTATTCAACATTTCCTACGTGATGCTAATGAAACCCTGAGTTCACACCATGTTCAATGTAATTTATCACTTATGGCTTGCTCTTGATTGCTGTGTCATCAGCCACCAGCAAAAACACTAAATAATTAAGGCTTTGCCAGGGATGCAATATTTTGTCCTGGCAGATTCCATTTTTTTTTTTTTTTTTTTTTCCTTATAGCTTTGAGCAGCTCTGAGGTTTCTCACAAGCTGCTGGCTTGGAACCACTGCTCCACCAGGCTGGCTACTCCTTCCCAGTGCTCCTCTCCCAGAGACTTGGAGGAGAATCCCCCTGTCACAACTATATCCTAAGCTCTGCAGGAGCTCCAGCTGTGCCCAGCCCACTGCTGGCACATCACAAACAGCTGAATGCTCCAGCTCTGGTTAGCCCCTGTCATTCAGCACTGTCCCGAGTGTAAAGCTTCTGTCATTATGTCCATACCTCATGACAAGCTACATGTATTGTTTCTATGGTGTGCCTCTTTCCTTAGTATTTTCCCTAAAAGACTGAAAACTCTAAGACCAAATCTGCTTTTCTTTGAGAGACTCCCAACAACCACCTTGAAGCAGAATAGAAACCCTGAGGCTTCACGTTTGCCAAGTAAGTTGTGTTCTGTAAGCCAATGCAGCAAGCTGTGGGCCTCAAGCTGTCTCATTAGTGAAGCACAGCTGTGCACTTCAGACAGGATTTCCACAATGCAAGGACTCCAGGAGACATGATCCTGTGAAAATAATGCAGGTTCCCTGATTATTTTTGGTTTGTAATATATTGATGGAACAGTGCTTTCACAATACTATGAAAGGAATAAAAATTTAAAACACCAAAAACAAAACAAAACAAAAATACAAGCTGAAAGAGTTTGCTATTTTTCAAGTCCCATCTATGAAATGATGGTATCAAGCCAGTCTTATCTGAACAGCAGAAGTCATTCAGATGCATATTGGAATATTGTAGCTCACACTTCAGTGTGTAAAAAGCTGGAGCAAAAAACTCAAACTGAAACACCTAAAGCGTAAGAAGAGTTTTCAACTTCAACTTGCTGAGGTAAATGCCCTTTTAAAGTCTCTGATTTTTGATTTTGTGGTGCCAAGTTTGGATCTAAAAGATTATTTTGCTTTGACCATGACATTTTCACATGTGTATTCATACAAGGAGCTTAATTTCTACACTCTGCATACCTGCTCAGACGTCCCCCTCAAGTTTCATGAATTTTGATTCTTTAGCCCTTATGCTAGATAAGAGCACCTCATGCGGGTAGAGAGTGGTGTCAAAGAGAGGAAAAAAAATCCTCTTAGCAAATACATTTATAACTATTACTGAAGTACACTTTTGGAACATTAGAGAATTTACCAGGAAAACAAACTGCATTATCGACTGAACTAAAAGCACTGGTTGCCTTCAAAACTGTGACTGATATCTCACAAGTAAACAGAAAGGGTTAGGAGATACCACTTGCCCAACCCTGTTAATCCTTATGCAAATCCAAATAACAAGCATTTGCAGCGAAACTTTGCAATTCAGAAAAGGTCTGGCAAGTCTACTCATATTGTCTGCTATTATCATAAAGATAAATGCATGTCTGTTTAAAAAGATAAAACAAATGAATTTCTTATTACTTCTCTTTGTTTCTTGGGCTGTGGAGCTTGAATATGCAAATATTGTGGAAACATTAGCATTGTCATTTCTCATTGATTCCTCTGAGTTAGTTATATAACTGGACACTGCCTTCAGATATTGGATAAGACAGTGAAATAGCCAAACTCCAGCACATGCATTCCTCACACTAGTGTTTACAGCACCTTATGGTTTATTCTGCCAAGGAATCGATTTTTTTTTTTTTTGCCATGATGCCCTACTGAAGGGCATCTGCAAAACCTGTAGGAAAAACATAATAATCCTATTTTCAAAAGGTCCTTGGACAGATCTTATTAAATTTCAGAACGTGAGGCTATATTATGAAGAGGGAAAAAACCCAACAAATGCACTCCACAAAGCTTTCACTGGAGCAATTTTCTTAGAAAAAGTACCGTTAAGCACATTAGTCAATGAAGAGTCTTCTGCTTGTGTGAAGTGTTTTCCGGCACATTAACTCCTTTTCAGGGGACTGCCTGCTAGTCAAAGCTTCCATTAGATTAATTAAAATATGGCTTCTCTCACTGGAAAGAAAAGGCATGAGTTTGGTTACAGGACATTGACCACCCACAGAAACTGAGCCCTAGAATTTCTAGTTACATAAAATACATGAGTAGAGGCAGCAGCACAGGAGATGAACAACAGGGTAACTTTTGGTATATGGGGCACATTTCTCTTCTTATTTTAGAAGCATGATTACCAGGTGCTGATGTTTTCCCTTAAGCCACCTGAAGTGAATATAAGGTGCAACCTTGCAAATTGTCAGCACATATAAAGCTAAGATTTAGAGAGTAGTTTCCATCCTGAAACCTATAAATGTGTCCCATGAGGAAGATTAGTATCAATCATAGGCTTATTGGAGAGGGAGATAGGATACAATGATAACCTGAAGCTATCAACTAGAGTAATGGTCTCAGAAGAAAAAGCAATCAGAAAAAGAAAAGAATATCCTCAATGAAAGGCAGAACTGGAAAATCAGGCAAGAATATATCATGTTGATGAACATGAACTGTTATACAAGAGAGAGTGTCATATGAACAATGTACAGGCTCTAATGAAACGGTTATTGCCTAATGTTTATCTTAAAAGGAGTGCAAATAGACATCCATATTACATCAAACTGCTTTACTTTTGTTCTGCAGCTAAAGTACTTGCACTAAAATGAAATAAAGCCACAGGCATGGTGTCTTAACTATGTAAATTGTTATCACTGAAGTGTCAGAAAACCAGAAATTATAACGATCTCCAGGAAAGGTATTGGACAGTTTGGATTTTTGCTTCAGAATGTTTTCACATCAACTTCTCTGCTTTGCCTTGGTATGCTTGGCAGTTCTTTCCAGCTTAAATACTTCATGTAAGTATGTCCTCATATGCTCTCTCTGCACCTGTCATGGCTATGCAGGATACTTTTTGAGCTTCAAGCTTCACAGGGTCCCTGTTTTATCTAACCCAACTTTAAAGCCAAGCATCACTGATCTTTAAAGTTTGTGCCTAAGTTTTCAAATTCAAGCGCTTTTTTCTTTCTGTGGCACTATCTGGCTCATCCAAATGCATCTAAACTCTCACTACAACTATTATCTCTACAAGGCAATAATGTGATGGGCATAGCAAGGACAAAGCAAGCCCTCCCAATGGTATCCAGTTTGAACAGAGCATAGCACAGCGTGCAGAGACCCTAGAACAGGCCAGATGAAATATAAGACCAACTCTCTAATTAGAAAGATACTGACCCCACAAAAATTTTTTCTAAAATACATTTTGTCTTGTATTTCTCTACCTGGTTGAAGTAGAGTGAAATAAAAAATAACGCTGCTTACTCCTTTGAAAGGTCTTTGTGCAAAAGTTTTGTTCAAATGTCTTTCCTTCAAAATCTGTCAAAAATATTCAGCCTCATGGTCTTTTGATTCTCATGTGGTAGCTCCATGTAATCTTCATCAGCTTGTTTTATGCAAACCAGGCTGTTCTACATCCTCTTACTTCTGTCCCTCTGACTTAACAGCACACCAGAAACTAGAGAACAAAATTAAAGAAAGCAGATTTTAACCCTTCCCTGCCTCCCCAAAGATACTGCATCTGAATTTAAAATGTTTTTCTGATGATGTATCAGATTCAATAATACACAAAGTTGTACCGCCTCCACAGCAGGATCCCAAGGCAGGCTCCATAATCACTGGCATATTCACACCAAAGACAGATGCTGCAAACAGGTACTGGCAGCTGAAGTGGCCAAAACATCCATTTAACTTAGGAGTGATAGGCTGCTGAAAATTTCTCCCATGCACATATGTAGAAAACAAAGAGAGCATTTTGTGCTGAAGTATTTGTATATTTAGTTTTGGACAAAAACCAGATGCAAAGAAAACATCTTGAAGACTGACATATAAACATCTGTATATCTGCAATTACATATCACTACAATTTTAACTGATTTTGGAAAAATAATATTTTAATTCAGAGGTCAACTCTTTCAGTTTTGGGGGTTTTGTTAAAAGGTCTCAAGCATTCAAAATACATCTCTCCAATTGTTCACTATTACCACAGTCCTGATCAGGAGACAAAAATAAACACATTTATCCAATCAGGATGTTTGTATTGAATCTATTTGTCTGCATGCAGGTTAATATGAAATTAAACACTTTGTAGATGGAAACATTTAGCACTGAAATGAACCTGCCAGTGAGGGTTAATTAGACAATCAAATACAAGAGCTGGCACTCTGTCTGGCATTGCTTCTCCAAAGAGGTGCTCTTCAGTTTACAGCAGAATATCAAAGCTATGTTCTGTGTGGGTGAAAAGGATGAGGTTAACTGCAATCTCTGGAGGAACCACTGAAAAAGGCTGGCTGGAGAGAAAGAAGGTCTCTCTCAGAGGAAGATACCCTGAGCTGCATGGCAAATGCCAAAAAAACCTCAAAAACTGAGTCATGGAAGAGCTGATAGCAAGTCAACTAATTACAGGGCAAGGGCCTGACTTTGCTAGAAGTGAAGTCTATTTCCAGATCCGTGTATTGCATAGATGTTTAGGGCAGTGGCTTGTGGCTAGGACACACAAATGCTTTTATTTATGCTTTAACATCAATTAATTTGAGTGAAGCATGATTTCCAGGCACTTAGTAAACACTCTTCCGTAATATTCCTTGCTTAAAGATGTAACTGATCTAAAACTGGTGAAATGACGTAATCTCAAATCACAGCTACCTAATGCATTTGGTCAAGGAATTTGAAGCGTAGGAAGGTGTGCCAGAGAGAATGCAAGAGGCGGGTTTAAAAGAGATACTACAGAAATCAAGAAAAAAGGAATCACCTCTTAGTGAGCAGCAGCAGAAACAAAACCTTCCTGCAAAGAGGTGAAATGTGGAGTCCCAGAGTCACAGGGGATTTCTGAGTGCTTTATACACTTTATCTGCTTTTTACTTTACATTATTAGTCCTAAATTGTACTCCTTGGATGTGATGTGTGTGTCATTTAAGTGCATTTTACCTGGCAGTGGCATTGAACAATTCCTGCTCTCTATTTCCTGGGTTAGTGGTGGAGTGTATTTCACTGGATCACACCCTGGATCCATTTCACGATCAGAACAGGAGACAAAGAGAAGTGGAAAGAAGGAAGGGACAAAAAGAAAAGATAGATGGATGCACAGCACTGCTGTCTTTAGTGACACTGAAGGTACATAAAATTCAGCCTAAACTGCTACGATAAGATGGATGACAGTGGTGGTAATGATGGAAGAATGAAAAGGAGAACACGGCAGCAAAACCAAGAAGTTCTACATTGCAGATACTTTTCCCAAGTACCTCTCAGTCTTTCATTGTTTAAAAATCACCACTACTGAATGCCTTGACATCTAACTGATAACCTGGCAGCAGGAAGTTTTAAATTCTATAACCAATGTTTGCTTTTCAGGGCTCTGCACCACACCTGGCTGCAGCCCAGGATTCTTCTTTCATGTGAATGAACTTCCTTCAGTTCCTGCAGAGCAATAGGCATATTCTAAAGCAGTTTTTCTGCACTGGACATGTTAAGTTCATCTTTCCAGCTTTACTGCCCCAAACAATGCTCACCCATCTGAACAGCTCATTTTTACAAACTCAGACCTTCTCTAGAGCCACAATTTCAATTGTCAGGAGAGAGGGCAGGATATTGTCTTCTTTTAAGGGAGAAACACTGGAGTGTTGACTGGGTTTTTTTGTATGGGAATCTGCTGGCCACATGCCCACAGTCCTGGTGCTTCCCACTCCTGGCACACCCTCGGAGCCTGAGCTGTGCCCACCTTGCTGTGCACACTATGTGCAGGTGGAACGTGCAAGCCCCCAGCCTGGGGCACCCTCAGCAGGGCTCTGTGCAGTTCCTGTCAAAAACAGGACAGGTCTGGTCCCCGTGCCAGCACCTCCACCCCCTCAGAACCCACTGGAGGCCACCCAGCCCCCAGCTCTGACAGTGATGTCACTGGGCTGGCACACAGTGACAAACACGGCTGGCACACAGTGACAAACACATCTGCGCAGGACAGGGCACACTGGGGACAATCTGCCAGGAGATGGCACGAGAGCATAATCCTGGCTCAGCCACAGGCACCAGGAGACCAGGAGAGTCCAAACACTCCCAAGGGACAGCCACTGAGGACAGCTGGCAACCTGACATCCTAAAAACCGGTGTGCACAAAGGGGAATTTCACCTTGGGCAGGGCACTGTCTGCACTGTGTCAGCCCTGCCTATTTCCCAGATTTGCACTTCCAAGGAGAAGAAGAGGCATCCTCCCAGGAGAAGTCCCAGCTCTGCCAGCACAGCACAGCTGGGAGGAGCCCCTGTCCTGGAAACCCACATTTGAAGAAACGCAGCCAAACCCCACGGATGTGTCAGCACTTAATTACAGCTGGAGTGCAGTTCAAATCTTTCCCTTTCTGTCGTGTGTTCTGCTTCCAGAAACACACACTCAGAAAAAAAACAAAAAAACCAAAACAGTGCAGGATTTCTACCCCTCAAAAATAACAATCATGCTGCAGCCCTCCTGTTATAATTAAACAGAAAATTACATTTTAGAGAAGGGCACACCTTCCGAAGGCTTAGCTGGTTTCCTTTTTAATTACTGTGTAATATTGTGAACACAGCAAAAATCTTTTTAACATGCTAAATGTGCTGGGGGTTATGTTTACTTTAATAGGCTGCAAAGGATGCTACATTTGCATTTAATTGAAAAATAAGTTATTAAAATAGTTTATTTTTCTTCAGTATGTATTCATTTAGCATGTGGATGGTTTCAAATCAGAAATAAGATTTATTTTTTCAATTATTATTGAGCAACAGACACCTGGGAGAGCAAATAAAAACAATGCATTTTCAAAAAAAAGCTTGTTAATGCAAAAACATTTGGCCCTGTCACAACTAGATTATTTTTGAATATTCACCTTTTCCAAAGGAATCAATCTCTATCCCAAAAGCTAAACAGTGTGTTACCTTTTTGACAGGAAAAAAAAACACAATCCCAGAAACTGGAACACATGCAGAATTCCCACACCAAGTGTGAGGTACCCTCCAGCCCAGAGTGATCTGAAGAAACAGCTCCTGTGGGCAGATGGCATCGTCCCTTCCAGCTGTGGAAGGGCATCAATGGCTGTGGGAATGCAGGCTGGGTCTGCCAAACCTGGCAGAGCATTTGGGAGAAAGAAATTCTAATTTTCAGCTCCTGAGCAGCCTTATACAGGAATCAGGCAAAGATTTTGGCAGACACAGAAAAACAAATATAGGCATCCAGTTCACTTGAAATTCAAATGAAGAAATAGCAAAGCTCATTTATGTGCTTTCAGGGTTATTCAGCAGCTAAGCAAAGATTTTTTTAAACTGAAACTTTACATTTAGGTTTAGGAGTAGAGCTTTAACTGGGTTAAGTCCTGCTTTACACACCAAAGCTCTTCATGGGATCTACCTCTGGGTTTCTGTATTAAATGAAAGTCCAGTAAAAGACTTCTTCATAGCCACATATCTGATTCATCACTCCTTGGAAGGCTACAATAAATCTGCCAGGGAATCCTACTAATTACTAGTAAATCACCAAAGCTGGAAGTGTCAGAAGCACATCCAAAAAGAGTTAAAGTAAAAAGCCGAATATTCAAAGAGCTCTGGGGTGAAATTGTGTCACTTTACAGATGAACCTGTAATCTATGTGAAAATAAATGATGTA
This sequence comes from Cyanoderma ruficeps, assembly GCA_008694505.1. Taxonomy (NCBI): domain Eukaryota; kingdom Metazoa; phylum Chordata; class Aves; order Passeriformes; family Timaliidae; genus Cyanoderma; species Cyanoderma ruficeps. The sequence goes on from VZDJ01001247.1 coordinate 14,738,838, forward strand.
TAATGATTACAAAATTTGAAATCAAATCTTCACATGGGGACAATTCAATAAGGTTAGGTGATTATAGGACTATGCAGCAGCATCAATTATGGAGCCAGAAATAGTCTCACGTCCCTCAGAGGCTACAAAAACTCTGCGTTGCTTTATTCACCAACATCAGAGGGCATTCACTTACATCAAATAGTCTGAGGGGGTCTTGTCTGGAGGGAAAAAAAATAAATAATGGAAGGCATGAGCCCAAGAAATGACTGGCAATGATCCTAACTTATCATCCAAGCTACCATTTGCTCTGCCAATTGATGGGAAATGAAGTGTGATCAATTCTAGTCCACTGTACATCGTTACCACTGACTGACCTGCCAACTCTTTGATTGAATAATTAGCTAAGATATCAATATCTGCCATTTTGCACAATGCTCGCAAGACAAAACCCTAAAGTTTTCAGAAAATGGACAATCACCAGATTATCTGTAACTACATTTTCTTTCACATGTACGTGACAGCCTTGATATTGCCAAAATATGGAATGAATATCTGACAGTACATAAGAAATATTAAAATCCAGGAGCATGAAATCTAGAGGTCAGTGCAACCCCTGAAGTAATACAACATACATTTTTAATCTTACAGATGAATAATAAGCCATATCAAAAAGGATTAGATCTGTGTTCCTCATTTACAATAGTTCACTGTAAGTAGCAACATATTTTCCATTCTCACTACCAGGGGAAGCAGCGTTAACTCAGGTGCTGGGTGGTGACTGACAGCAACACTGACATTTTAATAGCAGCTACTGTTTAAGAGCACTATCACCATCTTGTGCTTCTTAAATAAAGATTTCATCTACTTTTGATGCAGCAGAGCTCTGCAGACCTGCAATCTGCTGTTAGGGCACATGGCAAGGTGGGGGTTTCTTTACTCCCATCACCCAGTCCCACACCGGGTGTGTAACAAGCTGTTCCAAAGCCATAAATTAGGCTCAGCAAGGCACGGCCTGACATTTTACTTTACATTACAGTCCCAAGCCTGGAGTGCTAGCAAACAGGGACACTGCACTTACTGTTCTATTTCAGACATAAATGGTGTTAACTGCAAACACAAATCAGTTATTCAGTGCAAAAATGATACATGACTTGTAAATTGGACCCTTTATAAGTATTTTGGCATTTCTAATTTTAGTTCACACACATGGATGTAATTCCCAAGTATCCAGATGTCACAGCCATATCTAAAGACACCACTTCTCTACAAACAGTTCTGTTGTGGCTTTGAGTGTGCTCACCACTTTTCCCCCTAATTCTCATAACTATTCCCCTCCTATATACCAATGAAGAGCAAAACCAGAAAGGGAAATGTACAAACTGAAATTGCAAATGGATTACCTAAAATGAAGGAAAGGGCTAGCGGCCTATAAGGCAGAAATAGAGAAACCATGTAAAAGGGAAAACTGCAGAATTAGGTTGGAAAGGACCTATCCTACCCCACCTCATGGATGACTACTTTCTTTCCATGCTATGTTGTAACAAATCCTAGCCTTTGCTACTTAAGAATAGCAAAGTCCTAACAAAGACATGCTGCTTAGTGCTCACTTTAGTCTGCACAAACGAAGACATTTCTGGTTTGACAGGGAGTGGCATCTCAACCCAAAGAAAGCAGATTCACCTCTCCTTCTGGGCTTACAGCAGGTTAAGAGAAATGCCATAACCTCCTATCAACAAAAGGCTTCCTCTGCATCCTGTCCTAGGTCTTTGTTTTTCAATTGACAGAAAACTTCACAGCAGTGCCATCCTAGTGCTGGCAGTTTGTTTCACTGATCATCACCCTGAATTGCTTCAACAGTGTCCACCTATGAAGTACAGGCTGTGCAAGTGATCTCCAGGCAACTCTTACTATGGAAATGTGAATTACAAATTACTATTTGTTGATTAATATAGTCTGAGGCAACCTGGTTCTGTGCATTTCCCATGTTGAAACAGCTCCCTTGTATGCTCTGAATGATGCCTTTCAATTCTATTTCAAGACCCATTATCCAACATTATCTCACAGCATTTTACGTGTTCATCTCTTCTAAATAAATGACTGGAAGAACCAACTGCAAGCCCACAGGCAGACAAAATGCTAACAGACTGTCTTCATCAGAAATAATTGCATCCTTCCTGTATTACTCATGGCAGTTGGCCAGCCTCTCTTCTTTTCATGAAAAAAAAGCAACATCCTAAACCAAAACAAAATCCATCGCAAAAAACTCACCACCCCACCCCCCCACCCCCCCAAATGGTAATTATCTGTTATTTTTTACAGGGCTTAGCTCTGGTGAGTATTAATTAAGCATTGTGAGTATCACAGCAAAAAAATGCCTCCTTCCTACCAGCAAGACCAGCAGCAGGTTAGATATAAAATATTCTACTCTTTCCAAATTAGCCCAAAGCACAAACTAATACCAGTATTCTCTTTGTTCTTCTCACCCAGAGCAAATTCTACATGAAGTTTGAGAAAGACAGATGCAACTTGAGCAAATTAGCTGCAGAAATCAAACAACTTATCCAAGAAGAGGTAGGATATCTAGACTTTCACATTTGTGAAATTGGTTAGTAGGCAACAGTGATAATGACAACATGATGGACTGACAAGACTTTATTTTCCTCCAAGACTGGAAAATTCTGATTCCACTTGGCAATAAACATAAATGATTTGCTGAGTAATGATTTGGCAGCTACCATGCAGTCTGCTGCACATGGATGTAGGTAATCCTCACCCCATAACTGTGCACTATACATGCATGGACAGAATTAACAGAACTGCAAGCAGAATACTTCTATCTTGAAAAATATTTCCCATATTAACTGTTCATCTTAACACCATGCCTTTCCTTATCCGATTGTTTTATTGAGTATTGGCAGGAGTTTTATTCAGCTAAAGCTCACTGAATGAAGGAAAATATGCAGTTGCAGCAGGTCAGGTCAAAGTGGATAAAGAAGCCTCAGGACTGCCTAACATGCCAACAACACCCTCTACAAAATAGCATTTAATAATCAGATTTTCACAAGCAGCAATTTTTATTTAGTAAAGTGGTAAATGCTGTCTTGCAATATCTGAAAGAATAAAACACTGACTGTGAAAATTAGCCATACAGCATCACAGGAGGTTCCCCTTTTTCCAGCATCAGTTAAATTTTGCTGTCTTCAAGGAAGGAGATTAAATTTCCCCTTTACAACTCTGTTTCCAACTGTCTAATGCAGTTTGGCAAGCTTTCAAAGGCAGGCTGGCACCAATGAATTCTCTTTCCAATCCAGGACACTTTTGCCTCTGCACTCACTATTTTTTTGTGCTTTTCCCTTCCTTTCATGGTTGCTCACTCCCCAGTACATCGTTTTTTTCTAGGCTAAAATCTCTATGTCATGTACAAGAGATCACTGCAGTGATACAACTATAAATGAAGTAAATTTGTGGCAAATTAAGACGGTAAATTAAGAACGCATTTGAAACATCCTGAAATTAAATTTGAAATAGGAAGCAAGCATATCAAAAACTGGTAACATGAATGTGAATTTTAAGACGCAATAGAAATCATCTGGGCTTTCTGTAATGGCTTAAATTTTTCTCTATTTTTCTCTATTTCATTTCTATTTGCTGTATGACTTAAACCTAGAAATTACTGGACCTTAGCACGTAGCACTTCTGGACCTTAGTAGACAACATTCCATCTAGCAACTACATAAGGCTTTTCTTGACTCAGGCATCACCAGCTGAGGAGAATTAATTGCTGCATATCGTAGTCTTCGATGATTTTTGTAGTATCTTTGATGATTGATAATCTGTTTACTCTTCTTACCATACTGCCAATTATACAATTTTAAAATATATTTCATAATATTGTGCGTTTTTCTTAAATCTCCAGCACACGGAGTGACAGAATTAGAGAAGAACAAGTTTCTCAGAAAGACAGAAATATGACATCGAGGGAATGTGTGAAGAATGGTTACATATGCCCACTTCAGGCTTCTCTAGTTATCACAACTGAGATATTTCTGTTTAATCTGTATCTACTCTTTATCCAGGAGTTTTTAAGTAGTCCTAACTGTGAAGTGTGCCATATTCTCCTTGTTAGCCCTGTTAGTGTGAGGATTCCTGACAGGGTTTTGGAGAACAGTGCTCTGTCACCAATTAAGCCCAGCACTTCCTCTGCCTCAGTTTAATACAACCTTCTCCCCAGAATGAGATCTGCAGCAAAACCTGAGAATATCCTGTATGCAGAAAGCTCCTGCAGGGTAACATGACTGGGGCATCACAGCAGCTGCTCTCTGCTTGCCCACCCTGCTGGTGGCTCCATCCCTGAACTCCAGGACATACCACATATGTTTTGGGAAATCTATTCCTGCTCCATCCCTCTCAAACAGATGCACTGAAGCCTCTATTTGCTTTACTCTTCCCACTTTGGCAAAAGACTATTGTGCTGCTTCCCCTTCTGGAGAACTGGCCACTACTGAGTCACCTGGCGCATGTCCTGGTAACAACAGTGTGGTCACTTGGACCATTTCTGTCCTCTCTGCTCTTGCCTTCCTCCTCAGGGAAACCCAGCAATTCTTCAACTCATTCTCACAGACAAAATTTCTTCTCACCTCGGGAGAGAAAATGTATGTGTTTCAGTCTCTTAGTCCAGTTGTTAGCACTCATGAACAACTCAGAATGACAATGTGAACGGAAATTTTTTTAAAACGAATTTCAAGTGAGATTGTAACTGATTGAAACAAGGCAAAATCATTTATGCCAAATGAGAGACGTTACAAGCTGCCTTAAAAATTGATGGGGAATGAATGAGCTACCTTCTTACAGCTGGCAGGACTGATTTGCATCACAAAGCCACCGCTGCCTTCTGGCATCTTGAAGGTATTGTCAGGCAAAAAGCCGAGGACTGAACAGGAAGGGAAGCAGATGAGTCACTTAGTCGTAGCCTTCAGCTGTAGAGGCAGCCCCAGCTATTGCTCCCTGCCACTTTCTTACCCCCACAAAAAGGCCTGCGATCTGTCCCAGCTTACGTTAACACAGTGAGGAGTGCAGGCCTTAGCCCTGAGCTCAGCTCCTGCTCACACGCAGCACAGAGGCACCTCCAGGCCGCTGCTCTCCACGCACTGCTGGACAGTCCCTCCAGGATGAGATCCTGGTGCTCTCCAGCTCAAATCTGAAGCTATGATGAACCATGATCAAAAGTTTCTGGAGCAAAGATATGGCATGAGCAGACACCACGGATTTCATCCACATAACTTCACTTTGGCATAACAAAAAAGAGTGTCTTCTAAAAAGCTCTTCCCTGGTGGTCAAAAAATATATAATATTTTAATTTATCACTAACAAGCCCATTATTACACTGAAACGGACTCCATTTAAAGAACTTTCAACCCCTGAAGGGTTTCAGGCAATTCCCAGGAAATTTCCATGTCTAGATATGTCAATAAATTCAGTCTCTTAAGCAGCAAGAATAATTCACCATGGGAATTACACTGCATTTACCAAATGTATGCAAATAAATTTGACTAACAAAAATATCAGTTTAAATATAAAAAGTCAAATACTATTTTTATTTATCAGTATTAAGCATAATTTCACCCACTTTCTTTGTTTTGTACCAGAACAACTGCAAAAGGGTGATTCCTTCACAGCCAATAATCCTGCTGAGCTTCACCTTTTACCCTGGTTTCTTCACGAAATTCGTTCCAGCTGCCAAGTGTGACAGGTATGCAGCAATATATGCTTGGTGATGAGCACTTGTGACAGCATTTAGGCTGACCTAGTTTTCAAGGCAGTTCATATATCTTAGTGGAAAAAAAAAATCCATATCAATGAAAAGGGTAGGAATGCTGTTATCACATTATTGTCTTTACTGACCCCTCCCAAAGAGAACAACCTTCCTCTGTAGTCAGCCTTTCCCATTCTTAGGCAATTTTTGTTCTAGAGACATGTCATTGTTACAACAAAACAAGTACATTATGTTGGGGAAAAGCAATCTTAGCAGAGATTCAGCTATACAGTAAAGAAAAGTGCTTTTTACTAGGCAAATTGCATCACCCCCTCAATCATGCCAAATTCTGCCAGCTTTACATTACACATCCTTCTACATTACTGTCTCCTCTAAAACAACTGTGCCTGGCTGTGATCACATCTTTTCTCCTCTCTCACTATCTACATGACTCCTTAGCACAGGTCTGGGGCTGATGTCCCCCCATCACCACAAGAGGTTATTCCTATTATTCACATCCTACAGAAGTCAATAACCTCCACTGCCATTTGGATGAGGCATTCCCCTCAAAAGCTCTAGAATTTCCTTCTGCTTTAGTCTTTGTGGCAAACAAACAACTACAACCTTCCATTGACCAACTACAAAATCAAGCTTGACCAGTAGTGCTTTGAGAAAGCTTCCTATATCCACTGCTCTGCTTAGCTGTCACATGAGAACAGCCTTGCTTGGTTACTACTAAATAGGAACTTCATCTTACTATTTAAAGTTGTGCTTTAGTGGTTTTTACAAGAATAATGGCAGTTTATTGCTTTTGAGCCAAGTAATTCTCTGGTCAAAACCAGAAAAACAAATTAAAAAAACCCTCCTCCCACCCTCTTCCACATCAGATTTGTTTAATAAAATGGCTGTATCTCTTACAGCCTAGTTCTTTTCCGTATCTCTTAGAGCCTAGCTCAATATTTGGACGCCAGGTGCTTTCCCTCTTATATTATTGAGCATAATTAGGATTTGAAACTCTCTGCCAGTTGGCCACTTAGTTGATGAGGAGTAAGGCAGAAAATGAATTTTAAGTTCAATACTCCTTTCCATTACTTAATGCAGAAATAGGACAGAGAGTGAATAAGGAGCAGAGATGGTGAACAGAGACTGCACAACATGCTTGCCTGATGGCTCAAGAAGCTCATCAACGCCCCGGGGGCTTTCATGAGCTCTCTGTAAAATGGTCATTGGATTAAGATGCAGACAGAGCAGTGGTTGAGCCCAGCTCTTCCCAGCATTCAGCTCACACTCCCCCTTGCTCGGATCTCTGTGCCTACAGGCACAGCTTCAAACAGAAATACAAAGCAGTCTGACATCTACATGAGTTTGTAGTTTAAATATTAGGGTTGCATCCTTGAGGAAGAATTGTAGATCACTTCTGACCAAGGAAGAACGAAAGGTTTGCCTCCTGCACTGTAGGTAAGCACCCTAACTACCAGGCTACTACTTATCTATAGTTCCCTCCCCTCCATGGCAAGGCAGGGGACCTCCTTGTTTAACTGAGGGCTCGGAGGAGTTTTGCAAAGTTGACCTTGATCACCAATTTTTGAAAAAAGGGCAGAGGAACTTACTTCAGGACCACCATTAGGACAGTGTGAAGGAAGGTGCTTCCTCAGAGTTATGAATAAGCATAAAGACAGCTATTTAAGACAACCCCTCCCCCATTGTTTTCTATTATCGCTTGGTTTGTATTAAAGTTTTTTGGGTTTTTTCCCCCAGATAACGATATTCTGTCTTATATCTATGCTAATGTATATATACTTACCGACTACAACATAAACTAAGCAGATTTGGCATTTTATGTCCATACAGAGTTATACCACTAAGGCTTAAACAGTATCAATTTAAATACTTCAAGTATATTACAGTTTTACCTTCTTTTACAGACCTTTCTGAATGCTGTAAGAAAAGATATTATTTCCTGCCATACAAGTCCAATGCAAAGCATGACTCTACTTATGTAACATGCTTTTGTCTTCCTTTCATGCATCTTTATCTCCATCATTAATTTTCTACCATCAAGTAAATCCCAATGTTTATCTCCTGTAGGAACATGAAGGACTGTATTCCCTTCACAGTAGCAGGGAAGGACAAATACTGTACCTTTCTTCCTAAAGATAGATTTCAATGTATTCTTGACAGAGAAGCACCCACCTTATTGATACAAACAACATCTGAGAGGCATCAAAACTGCAGCAATAGCTAGGCTGCTAACATGAATCACAAACTCTTTTTCAGCACATGTGAATTGTGATCTTACTGCCCTAAACACTGATACATAAATACAGTTATTTGACATAATGCAATTTCAGGGCAAAATCACATCAGTGCATTGATTTAATACCAGGTTCTGTATGACAGTCTCTTATTCTTGGCTGATTACTTAGAAAATGCAGCCTAAACCACCCCATGCAAGTAAAAAATATCTAAGTTACAGAAAATAAGACTAATAACCTTATTGGACAGATGCACTCTGAGATTTTAATTCTGCTTCAATTCCTGTTTAGCAGAAGTTCATTAAACTCCTACATCATGAGTCTGATCTAGAAAAGTAAATAAGTACTCTGTTATTCCCTTTAGAGCCCTGAGTTACTAATAAGGAATAATAAATCTCCAGTCACTTTGTCAAGCAGCCAAATACATCCCAAGTGAAACACAACTGCAAAGTTCATAAAAATGAGAACAACTGAAATGCAAGACTAAAAATGTGATTTTGTTTTATAGACCATGAACTCATACCACATTGTTTCTGCTTTTGTGAACTACAAATATGAACAAGTAGGAATGCAGTAAATGCAATGAACTTCACCCTCCACTTCGAGTCTTCACTGGGCCTTGCTGGTCTCCTCCTCGAGCATCAGGTTACTGCACTTACATAGGACTGTTCATCTTAGATGTTTAAGCTTTTATGAAGACAGATTGGTAGTTTAGATGTGAAGAGACTAAGGAGCAAATAATCATAAAATATACCCATGTTCCTCAGCCAAAGTCACCACGCAAGCCAGAAATGGGTCTGGTAATGGGATCATAGTTCCCTGGATCAACTTCCAGCTCTAAACCCACAGAGTATCATGGGCATTGCTCCAGCAAAATGATAAGCAGATACATTACTAGAAATTGATGAATAATCACATTGAAGCAAAGCCACAGCCTTTCTGTGCAAAGGGTGAAACCTGGGCTCTGCTGAAAAACCTGGCTCACTGATTAAAGTCCTCTTGGCCTCAGTGGGTCTAGGACCTTCCCTTTTTTCCCAAGTGTTTCCTGAAAATCTGCTTTGGATTTGTTGATTCATCTGTTGGATGACCTCAGTCATACTATCCAGGCTATGTTAAATATAGTAGCTTGAATTGTCATTACCTATAGCAATTAAGCCTATAATTAGATCCCCTTCAATGTCTTCTTGACTTGCAAATGCATCTCTCTGACCTTCCTGATGCTGTTTTACATTTGACCCTGGAATTTCTTTGGTTGCCTTCCTAATACAATAGCTCCAAAGTTGACTTTGAACTATCTGGCCAAAAAGCTGAGCCCTAGTTTTAATAGTATAGTGAGAATTATTTCTAATCACGTTTCCTCTCTCTAACTACAAAAGACATAAAGTTCATTTACAAATCATCCTGCTGCTGTTTATCCACTGCTTTTGCAGCTGTCTATCAGCCCAAAGCTTTGCAGGACATTCTGCATGCTGCTGAAACTTCAAAATTTGCAGCTGTACGCATAAGCATTGGTTTTGGTAAGAATTTGGCTATACTGGTAAGCTCAGCTTTTCACCTTGCAAGGTGCACTCCGTTTGTCATGAGGAAATCCTCCCAACAAGACCATAAAAGCCCTACAGGTCTGTCTGCTCCCAGAGATGAAGATGGTGGTCTGGCTCACAACAGCCATGTTTTGAGCATGACCAAACCTTCCCAAGTCCAATACTGCACATTTGGCTGCTGCCTTCTGAGGGCAGAATGGTCTGTACAATGTACATTCTGTGCGTACACTGTAAAACAGTTTGGGACTCTGTGGTATGAAAATAACTTAAGATAAGTTATAACATGGCTTCACAACTTGAATTATACCTGATGTATTTGTCATGCTGATTTTTAATTCTCTATCCAGCACTAAAGCTGAGATGGCACCATTAATAACATAGCTGGAACACTGTACCTGTATAAAAATGTGAATGAAATTGCTGAATTAAGATTGCCTCCAAGAAACTGCTGCTTAGACTCATTAGCAATATAATAGTTCAGTAATTGAAATGCACGAAAGAAGCTGTTTATTCAACCGGCCAAGAAACCTGACAGTTACTAAACGCAATCTTAATCTATACAAAGAGAGGGTTAATTAAAAATATGCAAATAGTTCATGTTCTTGTGTTTCAAACTAGGAAGTGCCTAGTGTCCCATTCAAATAGGTAATGAGAAGACAATGGAGCATCTGGAATACGACAATGAGATATGAAATACATTGTACAAAAGGTGTTAAAAAGTCATGTGCTGAAATGCAACGTACCAGGAAAACGGAAATTAAAATCTTGTGCGCTTGGTCCAATCTGCATGTCTTTTAGCATCCCACAGGGAAAATAAACATGTTTTGTAACTACTGACACCTTCACACCAAATTCAGAGACAGAGTCACTGAGGGGGTTTTCCAGCCTCACAAAGTGTTTCAAAGACAGCGTATCACAGGCTTTCCAGCTCTGACAGAAAAAAGACAGACATGGCTTTGGGCTGTGACAATGTTTGACTGTTATGTGGTTAAAACAAGCTAAAATTCCACCAATTATTCAGTAAACTGAAGAGTAATGCTAGAAACTGGACAGTCTGTGTCTCTACTTCAGGCAATTTAATATCTCCTATCTTCTATTTTCCTTTTCTCTCTATTCCATAAAATGACAATAAATCCTCTTTTTCTTTAATCTAAGCTTAATTGGGTTTTCGGCTGTTATCTGGGGAAATTACTTTTTCACATTCCTGAGGGAAACAGAACCGTGTCCTCAGGAGAGCTGAACACAACAGTCGGCCTGGTGGTCAAGGTCAGGGGAAAAACTGTTATCTTCTTTCAAGGAATTGCCTCAAAGGGGTCAGTCATGTCATTATGAACAGAGAAAGGGCTAAATGACTTGAGTACACAATGCACCATCAGGGACCTAGATACACATAATAGACTACAGGTACTGAGAGGTAGGATTATACACAAACATGTTAGGAATAAGATGGGTATCCTAAAAAAACACTTCAAAAGCCATGCGTTCAATGAAATACAGTGCACATGCAGAAGTCATATAATTTAATTATAAAAGTGTAATTAAAGTGGTACAATTGTCTTAATGTGCATGGAGACTTAGAGGTACAAAGGTGTTTTTTCCACGATAAGCAAGACTTGGAAAGCAAGAATAAAGGAAATCTCTGGGATAAGGTATCTTGACACTGTATATCTATGCCCATGGCAGAAGACAACTATTTCCATTAGGGATGTGAACATAATGGAATGAAAAGTGCACGCACACCAGTCCCAGCAAAAGAGGGCACGTTTTTACAGAAAAGGGCAAAATGGGGTTCTTGATTAAAAAAGCATTTGAAAAAAGCAGTTGCCTTTTGTTTGTACATCACAGGCATGCCATCACAAACACAAAGGGAACTCTGCATCTCAGTGATGTCGTCCTCAGGGTTTGCACAAACAGACTTTCCACTAATAGTTCTCCACACTGTGTAATTATAGCAAACAGAAATACACCCACCACCACAAGGTGCTTTCAATGGACTTATCACTTTGCAACACTGAGCCTAGGATTTTCATTATTTTTGCTGCATTGTATCACTGTGCTGCTTCGAATATTTATTCAAAGCATTTGTGTTCCAAATATTTCCATTTTCAGAATACAATTTAATGTATAGACAGAGCAGCAGACCGTCTGCTTTCTGACAGGGCTGATAAGAACCAAAATGTTTACAAGGCAAGGCTGTCTGAGAAGCAAAGCAACAGACCTCTGCAGGACAGCTGCTCAGACAGGAGTATCTGCTGATAAAACTGAAATGACTCACACTGACAGAACCATCCTACCTGCTAACCACACGTGTTCCTCTGAAACACAACTCATGAGTACAACCAAAGCTATTTTTATTGTGAAAATACTACACCTTTCCCTACTGGGGGTAGATGGAGATACAGTCCAGATAGATTCCAGTCACCAACCTACTTGAAATGTTTTGCTGTGGCACCAACAACTCCATTACATGAGGTTTTTCTCCCCTTAGCTGTGATGTACTGGGATGAACTTCCATAATGTCTTACTTTGCCTGGATCTCTTCACCAACTCTGTCGGGCACAGAAACTCATGTCAGTGTCTGTGGTGTTTGTCCCTGGCACTGAGCACTGTTATCTCCAGCTGCATTCTTTGGCAATGCCTCCTGTAATTCTAACTTGCACCCACAATCTACTAAATCCCTGCCCAGGATCAAGTTGCTCTCGTGGGACAACTGCACAAGTGATTCAAAAAAATACCTCAATATTCATAATTCTACTGTGGCTACTTTGTGAGAGGGTTTGGAAGGGAATAAACAGCCCCAAAACAAACTGCTTTATGAATTATTCTGATGCAAATTCATACTCTAAAGCATTTCTCTTGTGCTAGAAGAAATTAATATAAACAACTGAGAATATATTTTTTATATTTGGATTTACAGGGGTCACTATAAAAAAGTGATTAACTCCAACAAACCTCCACACAAATATTGATTTAGAGAGTTAGGTGAGAATCACAGTAGTGATGGACAGCTAACCAATACATTCACCCAACACAGTCACAGTCAAAAAAATGTTAAATTCCATTATTCCTATTTCATGATGTGGATTTTAAAATATTTTCACCTGGATCTTTAAAACAGATAAGACACTGAAATCTGTTTCAAATAAATGCAAATTTTCATCAAACTACTTTTGAAGAACTGACCCTCTGGATTTCTCAGGGTATTATCATCACAGCTAATGTATTCACACAGGAAAGAAATTGGCTTAGTCACACAACCTATCAGCAGAGATTTGCCGCACCCTCCTCAGTGAAGAAAATAATCTCATATTAGAATTTTGAACATTTTCAAACTGTTTCAAGGATTAATATTGCTCTGTGCAGCTTGATCCCTTCCCATGGTGATGGCTAATATGCTGATATCACTGTAAAATCAGGGTCCTAAACCCATGAAATACTGAATTATATCAAAACTAGCAGGTGCTGATCCTACCACGCTATTGTGGCACCTGTGTGCCAGCGAGGTGCAGCAGCTCCCTGGGATGCAGAAGCAGTGGGGGCTGCCCATGGAGCAGGCAGGGCAGAGCCTCAGTTTCCAGCCAGGGAATGGGACAGCTGGGGGCAGCCCCAGTCCTGGGCACAGGGATGTGCTGAGGCCAGGCCAGGATGGCATCCTGAGGGCTGGGCCTGGCTGAGCAGGGTTGGGACACAGCTGGAGGCTGGCACCCCTGCAGGGTTGGTGTCAGTGTCACTGGGCCTCAGGCTGGGCTCAAATGGGGCCCCTGGCCGCAGGAGGGGTGGAAAGAGTTGTTCACACCCTTATCCAAAGCAAAAGTAGAATTGCTATGTGACTTCTGCAAAAAGTGTCTGTAGTTTTGAGGAGAACACACATGAAAAAGACAATGTGTGGGGAAAGGTCCTGTCATGAAGGAAAGGCTGGGCAGGAAAGCCCTTGAAACTGTTTGTGCTACAGCATGACATCCACAGCAACACCACTTTCATAACCAATTAGACATCAGATAAAGGACACATAGGTCAAACAGTATCTGTAATATTTAGAGATACCAGCCAAACATTTAGATAGCATTGCCTGTCACACCTTAGTACAATGATTCCATGATGGCAGGGCTAGACCAAGCCACACTTACCAAGTGGCACCATTTACTATTTTACTAGTCTAAAGTATGTCAGGGTAAGACAGCAGGCTATGATCTTCCTCCCATATGTGTAACTCTGATGAGTTTCACAAAATGCCAATTTATAAACCTAGTGTAATCATTTTATAAGAAATGAGATCTTTCCAGTTAAGAGCCTTAAACATGAGACACCGAGCTCAACACAAGAAGTATTCCACTAACAGCAATTTATGGCAGATTGTGTCTGTCCAACCAACATAAATTTAATTGCCAGTAACCCTCCTTTACTTCTAAAAACAACTTGAGATCAGTCTTTCAAAAAAGTCACTATGCAATTCACTTTGGAGGATTTTTTTTTTCATCTCTTCCTAATGCAGCTTTAAATTTACATGTTCAATAACACAAGCAATACTCCAGCTCTAAGAGCCAGAACCAATCTTGACCCTCATTTCATCTTAGCTGGAGATAATTACTTGATACTAATGTAGGATGCCAAAGACATTCTGGAATTTCACTGAATTATTATTAGACAGATTTTGGATCAAGTCACTCAATAGAACACTACATCAGTTTATTTGGTAGTATCCTTGCTAGCTTGGAGATGAAAGCCACAAATCTTGACTGTACTTTCAAATAAACCCACAGACTTCAGGACCAATCCCTTAATCTGATATACATGAGTAATCACATCAATTGGTTTGTACAAATCCTTCTCCAACAGAAGGTTTCCCTGAACCATGTTGAGTGCGTTTATTACAGAACAAATGCATGGAACAGTATATTCCACATAGGGTATTGTATGTGTCACACATCAGCTACGCAGCAGTCACTGCTTTTTGTGCAGGTGTCGCATGAGCACGTGTCAGACTGTGTCAAGCAATACCTTGAAATTCAGTTGTATCTCCATGCATGACTGGTTAATTTTACAGAGTCTAGACAGAAGTTTGAAAATTAACATGCATAAATTTGAATCAATCATTCCTCTGTATTTAGCAGTCACTGCACTACTGATATCTATGGAAAAATGACCAGAGCTGTCTGGAATATCAATAAGAGACTCCCCAGCCTGTCAGCAAATACTGAAGTATTTACATAATCACAATTCTAATGTTTGCAAGGATGTAGGCTCTCTCTAATGAGGCAACCATGCCCTTAGCAGCTATTAGCATTAAGTAATGGTCAGGCACGGTGCAAACTCTCCATGGTTCAGCCTTAGTACATCGAGCACAGTGTTATGTGTCACATGAGCAAAGACCAGCTAGATTTTCACTAATCAGTTCTGAGAGAGCCAAAGGCTCACTGATTGTTTCATCAACTCAGGTTTATTCCAAGTATAGCTCATCAGATTACAAGTCTGACAGACACTGAAGTACCTCACAGTGTTACACAGCTGATGAGCAGTGTCACAACAGCAAACCAAATGAGGATGAATCTTTCTTTCAAAACTTATTCTAAATATTAAGCTTGCTCCTTCAGAACATACTTCAAGAATCAGTTGTATCATGCCAAAATTCTTTAATATTCATATGCCACTAAAATGCATATTCCAAAAACTCCTTTTCTCACTGTGTGCCTGAAGTGATACTTCTACAGATGCTGAAGTAGTATCAAAAATATGGCCTCTTGTATTCTTAATGGATCACAACCAAATACAAGGACACAAGATGCCTGATCTGAGAAAGCAACAGGCATACAGACATTACCTGAAAAAGGTACCTGATGTATGAGGTAATCCCTCCCCACAGCAGATGTTTCACGTGCATCTGACATGTTGCTTTGATATCAGTGCTCTAAAGAAGTATTTCAACCTTCCTCTGCAGCCTAGTAAGCAGTTAATAATCTCATCTAGTACATTTTTACACACTGTAGAACATTTTATTCTCTCTACCACAGCCTAACCAGGAGTGACACACAGGCATGCCTTCTCATACTGAGAACCTTCATTCTACTAACAAAACAAATCACTTTGGGTTACAGAAGTTTAGAACCTTCAGGTCATTTTGCAATACTGAAGGAACTTTCCACTGCAGAGGCATATATAATCAAGACAGACATTTGTAGGTAGTTCAGTTACTTATTTTATCTTCTGATGCTTTAATTTTCTTTTTCACTTTTCCCTCTGGTGTTTGATACAGTTATATTATTTAAATTACTATGTAACTGTATCAATATGAGACAATCTATCTACAATATTTTTATCACTTAAAAAGACTTCTCAGAGTTCAGACACAAGTATACTGTAAGTCACCTGTTACTTTATGCTTTACTTTGCAACTTCTTGCCTTACCTACCGTCTTTCATCTGATTTAGCCCTCAAATTATTTAGGTCTGGCAACTGATCTATTTATTACATGTTTATAGACTTCCCAGCACACTGCGGCTTGGTTCCTCACTTCACCTTAAAATAAATACACAGTAACAGAAAAGGTTCTCTACTGCAATTCCCTAGGGATCCTACCCCACCAACATCCCAGTGCTGATTTCTGTCCAGCTCTCTGGCCAAAGTAACGTTAATTTGTCCCACTCACAGCAATCTACTACAACTACAGAAAGGGTAGTTCAGCCCAGCTTGACCCATGTGACCAACTGTATTAAGTAGAATTTAACCGTCCTTGAAAAAAAAAATCACTCTATAATCTGTATTTTCAAGGATTCATGGAGTGTATGCTGATTTACATAGAATATCAATCGATCTCTGTTCCAAAAGATACTGTCATTTACTCTGATCCTTCTCAGAAAGGCTTTCCCCATAAATGCACAAAAATTCATGCATTTTCATATCTTAAGGTACAACATGAAACTGAAAATGGGGGTGGGGTTCAACTTTTGTATGGGCCATCCACTTAAGAATTGGACTTGATGATCCTTTTGGATCCCTTCCAACTCAGAATAACCTGTGATCTGGAAATAAAGATTAAATATTTGACTAAACATTCCCCTCCCCACCTCCTCACCCCCCATCAAAGGGTTTATGAAGCATCAGAAAGCCAAAGTCAGTTAGGTATTAAATAGGCATTAAATCAATTCTGAAATCCCTTTTCCTAAAGTAATCCATACCAAAAAAAAAAAAAAAATTGAATAAAATCTTCACCCTAGTAAATAATTCATGATAAACACAATCTTTGGAATTTGAACATATAATTAAATACTGTCACCATTAAACATTTATCAAGTTGAAGATGTGGTACACTTGAAAACACCCAATTTGTTAGTACAGAGAAATGTGACTTGCCCTGATTATTCACTGAACCCCTGACATACTGTATAACATTGGAACTTGAATTACTGCAGCAGATGCTTGCTCATACCAGAACATTTCAGACTACAAAATAAGTTTTGGGTTTTCAGGAGTTTATTTTCATTTGAGAATCTGCAATCATACAGTGAAGGCACTAGGAGTCAAGGAGAACTGTCTGGAAGGAGCTAGGTGAGTCCTGGCCTGAAATATTTACAGTTGTAGTTAAATATTCAGTTACGTGTATTTAATGGTCAAGCTTAAAACATTGTAACAGGACTGTGAAAGGCAATGAATGATCTGCACAATGAATGCAAGTTCTTAATGCCACATCCTTACCTCTCAAACATACCCCACCATAGTCAGTCAGGCTAACCAATTCCTCTTAATGAAAAGGAAAATACTGATGACGATGGTCACAGTTTGAACACAGATTCTCTCCACAGAAAATATTTCAAAAACATTCTGGTTTGAAAATTGTTAATTTAGAAAAACAAGCAAAGCCTAGGCTTCCTGGAAACTGCTTTTCCTCTCAGTATCAGTGTTACTTGGTTTTCCTAAAATCTTTTGTTTATTGAGAAAAGTTACAGATATAAAAAATATGTCATATGAAATATAAAAACATGGTTTTGAAATATCTACAATTAAAAAAACCCCCACAAACTTGAAACATTTTTTTAATGTTTTTGCTTCCTGGTAGGTTGTCCCTACAATAAGCCAGATATACTGATATCCAAGTATGTTTTAAGGCTGGTCCCTTTATATACAGAATAGTATGTGAGAATATTATTATAACATGACTCGCTGGTAAGCATGAAGTGTATAAACTATACACAACACATTCAGATCAGTTCCATTCACTAAAAAACAACTGAGGAAACACTCTTGCCATGCAAGTTATTTGACATTAAATCAATAATTAAAATAAATTAATTTCACTTGGGATTCCACTTTATCTTAGAGCAAAGTAAGTAAATATATCCTATTTGTTTTCATGTTTATGCTTTCTTTGATCTTCAAAACAAGGGGAAATCTGCACAATAAAGTAATTTTGTATACTCAATATCATTAATTTCTCCACAAATTAGAGTCACCAAACCTCAGTCTCATCTTAGGACAACACACATTTGTTATAATCTGGACTATTCCTACAAAGGAAATCACCTATACCTACAATCACTAATAAAGGAAAAACAAATGTTTACAGTCATCAAAACATATCTACAACTGTAGTCAAACAAGCCAACCATAAAAGCTGCTGATACATAATAACAAAGAATATTTACAGCTGCAAATATCTGACCACATAGGATAGCTTTAAATTAGTAACTGATATGAAGATTTGGGCATATGACATCAAATTTAACTTTATTTATATTACAGTGCAGTTTATAATTAACCATAGATTTGTTCAATGCTTAAATTTAAACCCCCTCCTTTTTTAGGATTAAGACTTTCTATGACAAAATAAATCCACTTGCAGAAACACAATCTAAAGATAGACCTGTGTAATTAAATAGGAATGAGAAATTCCACCCAGTTCCAGGCTGGATGCCTGACTAGATTTACTCCAGGGAGGCCTGGCTTCTTTGAGCTCAGAGTTTTGGGTAATTTGACCATGGTCACGAAGGAGCTACAGTCCTCCAAATCTCCATCTGTTCCTGAACAGGAAAGCTGTCCTCAGCAGTTGGAATACAGATGTGATGTCTAGCATTAGCCAGAGTTATGGGGCTCAAACCTAATTCCTGTTTAAAGACATGGAAGTCTTAGGCGGAATCAAGCTGAGGTATTGATCCTTATTATATGTAATAGGCAAAACAAGCATCATAAGCCCCTATTAGTGCCATAAGCCTCCAAGGTGTACTTAGCACAGATACAACTGAAGTCTGGGAACACTGAAAGGCAGAAGTAAACAAAACATGAAACATGATTACCTAAGCAAGCAGGAGGTAGAAAGTAGAAAGCAAAAAAGAAGGCAGGGCTAAAGGCAAGAAAACGTTAAATTTCATGAGGAGTAGTGTTTATGGAGTAGACAAAATCCTGAAGTCTCAACGAGAGTACTAGAAAATATAATGGATACTGACATGAGATAATTTTTAAAGAGAATTTCTTCAGTAAGTGGGAACACAATTCATGGTCCTTCAAACACACCTCCTCAGAGAGGATCAGAAAAAAAGGCATTCATCAGCTTTCTTCCTGACATCAAAACCTGGTTAAAAAAGGATGGTGATCAAAAGCTCATTCCATCTAAGAGACAACCAAACTAGGTAATACAGCACGAGGTGCTTACAGGGGAGAAAGCGCCTGAGGGAGGGGGCTGGAGCATGAACTCCACGCAGGATGAACTCCCCTGAGGACAAACCTCACACAAGATGAACCCCATGCAGCACAAACCCCACACAGGATGAACCCCATGCAGCACAAACCCCACACAGGATGAACCCCACGCAGCACAAACCCCACACAGGACAGCTGCAGGGTGAACTGCAGACACAGCACCCGGCAGGATGGAAAGCACAGAGGGCTGTGGCGGCTGCTGCTGCTCTGACTTTCAAGCTAAGGCTTCAGGGAGGAATATTTCAATCACAGTCGTCTACAACACAAAACCAGCAGAAAGTAAATGAGCTATTAAAGGTAATGAAACTACACTTGTTGATTAAAAACTGCTTGAACTACACTCTGTTCCCCAGATTTGTGCAAAAAACCAGACCCTGTATCACAATGCTATCTTAAAACATCAAGAACTGTGGTAATACAAAGGCACAGCAACTCTTCAGACACATTTGCAAAACACCAATGAAATCCTGCAGAGAACACAAAAGAACACGGAAAAGGACTTTTCTCATACCCTAAGTGAAAGACATGACTTACAGAGGAAAGCTTATGAACTGTGTTAGTTCCAGCCTCAAGCAGACAATAGGAATCGCTTGACCAATATTGCCAAAGCGTGCAAAAGACTGAATGATACTACATTGTGTTCAGAGCAGTTGAACTTAAACTGCAATCTTAAAAATAATTTTAAAAAAACCCATACAATTTTACTCCAAAAAGAAGGAAAGCTCAAAATACTTTATCTTGATTTCAAAAAACTAGAGTTTGTGCTAATGAACATATAGGATGGGAGACGAGTGTTTAATCAGTTCACCTGAAAAGCTGCAAGTAGATGGTGTATGAACAAGTCAAGTTTCTAATTCAAGTGTTAAGATTCACGCTACAAGTTCCTCTGTATTTCAGTTTTCTCATATTCCAGGAACCAAAATAGTTTCTCATTACATATATATATACACACACACATGGACTTGGGACTGCTGGATTAGCAGTGGGACTTGATGATCTTAGAGGACTTTTCCAGCCCAAATTATTCTACAATTCCATCACCCTGCATGTATGTCTCCAGTATAAATGGATTCTACCATAGGTATCAGTCCCCTAAACTCAAGCTAGGGCAACTGAGTTCTTTAACATCCTTTGGATTAGGACTGCAGATGTTCAGTACAACCTCTCATGTCTGTCACATACTGAACAAAACACTGATACAACTACAGCTATTACAACAGCTCAGCAGCCTATATGGCATATAGCAGGACTATGGCTTTCAATTCTACAGAACTGGAAGTTCTTGGGAAATGAAGCAAAAGAAAATGTATCTCCTAGCTTGCCTGAGACAAGAGAATGTATGGCCCAAAGTGAAGAATATTTTCCCCTCAATAACAACTGAATCATAGAATATATTACAGTATTTATTACTTAAGATGCCCCACAGAAGTCAGTGATGAATTTAGTACTTACTTCAGGACACCAGAATCTAATGCAAGACATTTTCATTTAATAAATTCTAATCAAGTACAAGATCAAAGTTCTGTCTACATACTTGGAATGCCTAATGTGTGTTCACCACATCAGGCTACCTGACATGCAGGATGAAAACCAAGATAACCCTAAGGAAGTACTAGTCATTAACATTCCAAAAGACACAGCCAAAGGATGCACTACTGAAGGATGTGTTTGAGCAGATAGTTTGGAAAAGCACTGAATTTCAGAGAACTCCCTCCCAGGAGGTGGAGAAAAAGGCCAGAATATTGGCAATAAACATGTAATAGCTCTAAATAACCAACACATTATAGTAAGTGAGCACAGTGAATATCACGTATCTATTTCTCACCAATTTCAATGGGATTCAGTGTACCATAGCTGACAAATTATAGTGCACAGCTAATAAAATACATACAAAAATCACATGAATATTAATGGACTTTTTTAACTCATAATGCTATAAATTGTACTTTGTATTTTATATTGATTTTTGAGCACTTATATTATGTTCCATTAGAATCAATGAGGAGTGAAAATACAATTACTGAAAACAATTTGCATTAAGATAAATATGATTGACCTTTTAGCCTTTTTACATGTTTTCAACAAAACAGCCTGAGAGCCAAATTTAAGTTTACATTTACTTTTAAGAATAGAACAAAGGAATAAGACACTTGTGACATCCAGAAGCATAGGATGGAACTACAAACAAGGAGGAAATTGCTCAGGTGAATGACAAATACATGGAAAGTTCACGTGATAACTATCTTCTTACAACTTGCTTCTTCTCTGTCTCCTATCAAACTTATTTTATCTAAATCAAACACTGAAATCATCAGCAATTTTCTTACAAAAAACTGGAATTTAGATTCCATAGCATATGCTTAATCTTCTAACACAAGCCCAGACAATTATATCAAAATAACAAATAAATTAATTTTGGTCATTTAAAGGCTTGAATAAAATAATAATGCCACTTACTAAACACATCTATGAAGAGTTGATAGATTCTGTAATTGCCAAGAATAACAAAACATACCTGAGAATAATCATAAACAAAACCAAAGTTGCTAGCTCATCTCATTCAGGGTGATAAGATAAACAAGAAAAAGAAAATTGACAGAAAGGTAAATTATAAATAGTGAAAGATATCAACATGCCATTTTGTAGTTCTGTCACAAACATACTAATGTACATATTAAGCTTTTTCATGCAGGACATGAGCACATTAACTTCAGAATCAACGACTCTCCCGCTTGTCTTCCAAAACATTAATACTGAACTAATATAAGTGTATTTTTGCTGCAAAAGAAACATTTTCCTTACAATTTTTGACAACTTAATCACGTCTCTTCTACTTCCTGCTTTTTTAAAGCACACAGGTGCTATGGGGTGTTTTTTATAAACTCTAATGAGATTAGAGACTTACGTTATCACTATCTACTAGTAAAAGAGAAAATGTGTCTCACTGGACTTCAGAGTAGAGGCTTTCAAATATTATACATCTTAACAGTGTATTTCATTTGAATGCACAGCAACAGACTGCACTGAGGTGAGAAAATAACACATAAGAACTTTAACAAGAAAAAAATCACACTGAGATGATATATGAAGTACAATTGGGATTTTTGAAAGTACTGTTCTCCAACACAGGATTTAACCTTTATCTCAAGAAGACCAAGGAGTGAGTTTCTCTGACTTTGTAACAAATGTTACATATACTATGTCCCACTTTAGCACTGGTGTCTCAAAAATAATTTGAGGTAAACACAGCTACAATGTAACTAAAAGCTGATTTATATTGTCATCATTGGGCTTCGAAGCACAAACCATTCCTTTTGTTAAACCAAATCCACCACATATCACAATTTACTACAGGTGAATTACAAATCCCATCTGTATCCCATCCCATCCACTCACTTTTACTGCAAATAAGAAGATGTACCATTCTGAAAGACAAATCTGGACTGGCACAACTGATGAATATTTCAATAAAGATTTACCTGTGAGAGAATATTGAATCTGCTGTCCCCTTGCTCATATCTTCAAAAGTGGTGATTTCATAGATGTCACTGATTAAATACCAAAGAATGCATGCTACTTTCACAGTTACATATGCTGCACAAAGTAAAATAAAAATTAACGTCACTGAATCATTCCACAAAAAAGTACATTCAGCTGCTTGCAAAATACTGGTTGTGATGCCTTGTGTATAGTTTTCCAAGGATTATGATGCTTCACCTGGTGCCAGACCTAAACAGTTTAGTTATGCAACTTTGTAGGACAATTGTTTGTCTCAAAAGTGGAAACATCTGTGCTGAGTTGATCCTGGCTGGACACCAAGTGCACACCAAAGTTGCTCCATCAGTCCCCTCCTCAGCAGGACAGGGGAAATAGAACAAAAGGCTCCTGGGCTGAGGTAGAGACAGGGAGAGATTGATCACCAATTACCTTCTCAGGGAAAAAAGACTTGACTTGAGGAAATGAGAGTAATTTGCTGTCAATCAAATCAGAGCAGGATAATGGGAAATAAAGCTAAATCTTAAAACACCCTCACTCATCCCTGCTTCCCAGGTTAACTTCACTCACGATTTTCTCTACCTCCCCTTCCCCAGTGGCACAGGAAGATGGGAATGGGGCTGCAGTCAGTTCATCACAGGCAGTCTCTGCTGCTCCTTCCTCCTCAGGGGGAGGAGTCCTTTCCCTGCTCCAGCATGTGGTATCTCTCATGGAGAACAGTCCTCCAGGAATTTCTCCAATATGAGTCCTTCCCACAGGCTGTAGTTCTTCACAAACTGTTCCTGTGTGGGTCCCTTCCATGGGGTGTAATCCTTCAGGAACAGGCTGCTCAAGCGTGGGTCACCCTGATGGCCACAAGCCCTGCCAGCAAAGCTGCTCCAGGGTGGGCTCCCTTTTCACAGGTCCACAGGTTCTGCCAGGGGCCTTCTCTAGCTCAGGATTCCCATGGGGTCACAGCCTCCTTCAGACACCCCCCTGCTCTGGTGTTGGGTGATCCATGAGTTGCAGGTGGATCTCTGCTCCAAAGGCTGCAGGGGCACAGCTGCCTCACCATGGGCAGCACCACGGGCTGCAGGGGAGACTAGTCTGGCACCCGGAGCACCTCCTCCCCTCCTCCACTGGCCTTGGTGTCTGCACAGCAGTTTCTCTCACATACTCTCATTCCTCCCTCCAGCACAAGTTGTTTCACAGGCTTTTCCCCCATCTCCTTAAATCTGCTGCCCCCGAGGCACTGGCACTGTCTCTGATGTGGCAGCAGCAGGTCCACCTTGACTCTGTTGCATGGGGGAAAGTGTTTAGAAACTTCACCCCTGTAGTACCCCTTCTACTAAAACCTTGCCATGCAACCCCAATATAACATTAATTTCAGTCTCTGTGCCATTTCACAGATGTAAGTCAGCCCCTTAAAACAAATAAGAATTTGTTATCTTTCATCAAACAACCACAGCAGACATACAGCAGGTCCAGCAAGTGTGGGTACAGATGCGAACCGAGTAAGTCTTACACTAACTAGCCAGGCTGCACCTCCTGATCAGCTGCCAGAATCCTCCTAGACAGCCACTGGCTAGGAGAGTCCCCCAGCAAACAGCTGCCATTCATTTTAAGAAGCACCCCTGTGGATCACTCTGAACCCATAGGCATCCTAGTTTATAGTGAAATTAAGACGTGGAATTTCATCTTTAAAGTGAGAGACACAACACTGATCCATTTATTACCCTAAGGGCTCAAAGAACTCAAGGGAGAATTCTGCAGGTGTGAGGTACATCATGGTGAGAGAGAAATCAAGAGAATGGGAGTGTCTCCTTCCCCCTGTTTGAAAGCACTTGGCACCTCAGAGCCTACTCTGCAAGAAGGCTTAAAGGAGTAAGGTTTACATAAATATCTTATTCTCTAACTGTGTCCAGTTGGCTTTGCCAACTAGTCCATTGCCAGGAACAACAAGGTCTGTTTGTAGCAGTTTACCTCTTACATGGCCTTGAATAAACAATTTCTTACATACTGTCTTATTGTTTTCATTTCAGTATTAAGAAAGTAAATTAACTGATAAATATCACTCACTAAAGCCAATTTATAATTTGCCTATCTTAAATGCTTTCAAAACAAAGCACCAGGTAAACACCATTTCATGGGAGGTGTCCTAGAAGGATATGGCCAGTGTTTAGAAAAATGCTTAACACAGGATAATGCCCTCCTGAGGCTCTTGAATTTGTGGTCAGATGATGGTGCTGATAGCATTTGTTTTATATCGTCACTATTTCTCAATAGCCTCTGTAGGAATGAGAGCTGAGTTTTTAGAACGGGGAGTTTGAGCAAAGGTAAGGAGACATGGAACTCTCACCCTCATCTGAAACATGCTGCTAATGCCTTCCACAAAGTTTTCAACCATATGCTCTAGTATGGAAAGACTGTAACACCTCATGATACGAGCCTGAGTTTTCTTGGCTGGGGCACCCACTCCGAAAACTGAGGCACATCCAGACACAGAGAGATTCACTTGAAGGGCTGGGGTTTTAATCTAAAGATTCTAAAACAGGACTAGTTTGCCTGGTTCAATTTTACACTAAGTGCATTTCATACTTGTGAAATATTACATAGGAGTGTTCAAGTGGGCAGATATTGTGAAGTGTCAAAAAATTGCTTCACATCAACCTCTCCCTGAGCCATTAATATAGACAGCAGGAAACAGTACAGAATTGAACCACTTTGTTTACCTTTCTAAATGATATTACCAAAAGGAGAGAATAAATTTAGAGATGGCATGAAGCAGCTCTAACTCTCAATAAGAAACAAGAGTAATACAGTCCAGTTCCAGAAATACTTTGCTATTTCAATTTCTCTTTCAGTCTCAGCTACAGGTCAAACCCCAAAGTCATTTACAGTGTAGTAATATTTACAAACAGGATTTATATTCAAAACAGTAAATCTCCCCCCCAAAAAAGCATACAAAAGTATACAAAAGCACTGTGGTTTTGTACTTATAACAGTTTCTGTACCCATCTCTCTGGTTTCAAGTCATGTGACACATCCTTCAATCTCATCAGCCAAATGTTATTCTGTTTGTTTTCCTAGGCTTTTTAATACATACAAGAGCTTTTCTTCATTTCCTCAGATCTAGAATAATATATTTAAAAGGCATTCAGGATTCACATTAACATCTAACCAGCAGCGAAATATGTCACTTTATTTTATCCCTCTTAGCTCACTGATTATCAAAGTTCTATTAACTGGAAGACAGCACCAGCTCACAAAGATAATCAAGAAGAAAGGTCAGTGGTTTATGCAAGAAGTCCTGGTCTTTCAGGGAACTGCTGGGACTTGAGCTCAGTGCTAGTTTTGAGAAGTTTTGTCCCTCATCACAGAACCATAGAATTATTAAAGTTGCAAAAGACCAGTAAGAGTCCAACCATTAACCCAGCACTGTCACCCTCAACACTGAACCATGTCCCTGAGCACCACATTCACATGTGTTTTGAACACTTCCAGGGATGGTGACTCCACCACTTCCCCAAGGCAGCTTCTTCCAATGCTTGACCACCCTTTCAGTCAAGAAATTTATTACCTGGAAGAGACCAACTCTCTCTCACCTGTCTACAACCTCCTTTCAGAAGCAATAGTGTCCATCGAGCCTCCTTTTCTCCAGACTAAACAACTCCCTCAGCCACCCCAGACTGCAGCCTCACACTTTTTCCTAACCTGTATGAACCTGACAGAGTTGGACTGACCCCTGCCCTTCCTGTCTTCAAATTTTATTGATCTATAGACTTCAACGGTTCACAGCAGAATCAGAAAATATCTTTGTACCAACATGGGAGAGGTGATCAGCAGCTGATGCTTAACATCTTGCAGTCTGGACCCACAGCACTGGCAGCCTCTGCTAATAACAATTGATTGGGCTGCAGACCTGGGCACTAATCCTCCTCCTACTAATTTCCAGGGGAAAATTCCAGAGTTTTAACAGAAGCAAGCCTGGGTTCTTTGAATAATGATATTTCATTCATGGCATTTCCTGACCTTGTGTGTCTCTTGCCAGCTCTGCAAAGAGCATGTGGGAATGGCCCCAGTTACCCAGGGTTATGCTTTTGTTCTCCCAAGAAATACAAAGGGGGAAAAAGTTACAAGAATGTCTGTCAATATAAGAGTGTTATGAGATACAAGAAGTGATGGATTATAACTAAGAAAAAAAAAAGTTATTTGAGTTTGTTTTGCCTGACAGTCTCAACATCACTTGATGGATTTGCCAGGGTTCACCATTTGTGTGTCCACCTTAAGCTACAACACTGTGGAATAGGTGTATCTCAGTGTCTAATCAGAATGGCCTGGTCTGAACACCCTCACTCTGAAAAGGGTGCACAGTAGCTTTTTGTTATCCGTGATAACATGATTCACTACTTGCAGTTCTCTTCTCAAAATTTCCTAGTTTAAATGAGAAGAACAGAACTGTCTTATCTTTATTTTTACCCTTTGGAAGGGAAGAGAAAAATATTTATTCCTAATCCATAGAAAGCAAAGAAAACTGAGGTCATTTAATCTTTAGCTGCATAATGTTAAGCCTGAAAGAAGACCTCAATTTTTTCCAAAGGTCATACTTCATAAATCCTGTATTTCTGTACCCAGTTGCTCATATCTCACTACTGCTATACATAAAATAATTGAAACCTTTTCTATCTGCACTCTTGTATTTATAATTTCTGTACTTGTTCTTTAGGCTTTGCAAATTTTAGGCAAAGAAAACTGAGGACTATCTAAAGACCAAGCATACAGTGGTTCCTCTTACAGTCTCCAGAATTTAGAGACCCACTGTTTTAATCTACTAGATCAAACACAGTCACAACCTAAGTGATTTTGCCGCAACTCAGTCTCCAAGGAAACTCTGGATCAGCATTCCTGGAGAGGTTAAAGACTCAGTTGGCAGCCTTAACTACCTCTACCTTTGTGCTTAAAGATGGTTTTAACAGGTATATAGCGGGATTCTTTCTCCTCTTCTCAAACTACTCTTGCTTCATACGACTGTGTGATAGACTTCATGCTCCAAAACTATCAGCCAATTACTGGCTACATTTATATTCAAATATCTTTTAAATCATCCTATTTGTTGGCCATCTTCTGGAGCCAGGAAAGGATTCTACTTTTGCTTTAAACTAAAATAAGATGGGACTATTCAAATATGCAAAATGAAGTCTGAAATGTATTATCATGATTCTTTTCCCCATCAATGAAATTCACATCTTTTATTTTTAAACATAATATATTTTTAATAAAATGTCATATAATAAATACCAAATGCATGACACAGTACCATATAAAATATACACCAAACATCTCAAGCATAATAAATTAACATAAAGTAAGTAGTTGGTGCCAGTATGATGAATAGACTGTTTCCCCAAGGACCTGAGGGTGCCTATTTAATGCTGTTCAGTGGCTGTGTGTGCACATCCCATTGAAGTTTATTAGAGCCCAAGACACCGTGATGTGCAGCCCTGCTGAGCACATCAACTCTCATGCTTAGAGTTAACCTGCCCTAAACCACCAGAGTTGTTGCAAAGTGTATGTGGCTGAATATGCTCTAAAAATCAAGGCATTCATTTAAGCGCCTGCGTACCAATTTAGAATGAGAGCTCAGTGTCTCAGACATAGGTGATGACACTTTGACAGAACCTGAAAGCCAGAACCTGAAGTGTGGTCTGCAAAAGCCTCATTCAGCCACCACCCAAATCTGCATTTAAGGAACTGCTCTTTCTGTGTGTCTGACAGGTAAATCTGGCAACCTCGCAGGACACCCAACACTGCCACCTGTGAAGTTGAGGAGTTACACAGCTCCATAAAACAGATCAGAAAGTTCTTTGGAAAGCTCCAAAGAGTTGTGATCTCCAACTCAAAATACGTGTTTTAACAGCTCTTGGAGAAGGAACTCAAATGCTCTACACACCATTCCCAAGATCTGCAGCTAAAACCCACAATTTGTGTTCTCTTTTGTTACCTGTTACCTGGGCTAAACCATCTCCCACCATGGCCCTGTGCAAGCAGAAGGGCTGGACTGAAAGCACAGCTCAGTGTTTTTCTGATGGGCAGCTCTGCACAGCAGAGCAGACACCTCAGATCCATTCCAGGTGCACCACTCTCCCAATCCACTGTACACAACTTCAGTGCTACACAGAATGTGGCCTGAAATTTAACTTCCAAGCCATACATGAAATGGCATGCAGGTATCTCGAAGTGATTGCTTGTGTGCCTGTCCCAAGGCTGAGTCCCCTCAGTTTTCAACACACAAGAACTTTCCAAACTCCTACATTAAATTCCTCTTTGGACACTCAAGATCAAAACTATGATTTGAACTTTATTGTTCCACTATCCTCCTATGTCATAAGGAATTAATACTCCTGTACTTTATGGCAGGAGTCTCCATGTAATGCTTCTATGGCACTTGGAGATCCTCAGAAGCACGGTGACTGGTAAGCAGAAAGCATTATTATTTACTGATTTCAAGAAAAGAATTTCTTGTTTTAGGAAAATGGGAAGGTTATATGTGCATAAAATGCAAAAACATTCACTTGAAACTATACTTGAAAGAGTATGTAAAAAAAATCGTATTTGTTGAAGGCTTCTTTTCCTATTACTAAAAAAAAAAACCAAACTACACAGCTTGATTAGAAAAGTACAATTTAGGCACCTATCACACTCAAAAGCTTCTTTACAATATATTTTACCTACTGCTTCAACATACAAACTGTATCACTTCATTGAAGAATATCTGCATAAATTGCATTGGTTGGCTATTATCAGATAATTATTAAAAAATTCCTCTTCACAAATTTTAGCAAGAACAATATTAATTAAATGGTACAGACATTCACAGTGAAACAAACCTCTGACACCTATAGCACAATACTATGGCTCCTTACAACCAGTTTTACACCTTTTCAGGGTTAAAATGTTAACTTTTATCTTTCACAATTAATTTAACTTTGCCTCCCATCTTCACCTTATTTTTCATACAGTTTTGTTTCAAGTGTCATCATATCTAAATATGCTGCAACTATATCACATTTCCTCTTTTGTGACTTAATGTTGTAATTTGAAAGGAAAATGTAAGAATTATTACTGATGTAACAATAAAACATGGACATACTGTAGATAACTCTGGAATTTTAACTAGGAAATGTAGGTTCACAAAATTATCCTCTGTCCTACTTTCAATGAGCTGTCACCCTGTGCATATCTTACTTCCAGGCATTTAATATTCTGAACACTGCCAACTTTGTTTTCATATTTCACAATCATAAACATAAAGCAAATATGATGCTGCTAAATAAGAGCATGAAATACAATCTTCTTATAGAAAGATGTATGTCTAAACCAGCTTCTCATTTTATTGATTGCTCTGTGCAAAAACATGAAAACATAAATACCAGGGGTTGATTCCTTTTAATTTCTTTGCACTTAGCCATGGCCTCAGCCTAAAGAAGGATCTAACCAGAGTCTGACAGTTAAAGATTAACAGTCCTGCCATACCAACAGGCTTGACAAAGGAGCTTAACTTAATCCTCAAGGCAGTGTAAGATGTCTTATGTGTATTACTGCACAGGAGCACAACTTTAATAAACACAGTGTAATGTAATTTTCAGTAGTTTTACTGATGTCAACTATGGGATATGAAGCAAAAAATAATTTGACAGATCTATTTGTTTTCCAAGGCAAACTATTTTTTAGAGATTATTTCTATTTTGAATTGCAGTCTCAGTGCTTTGCAAGAACCGGTGTACAAAAACGCAATTCAAAAAAAAAAAGAGACAAGCAGATGCAACCTCATCATTCGCAATCATGAGGGACTCAATTTCAGCTAAACTGGCTTACACACCGTTTTGTTATAGCTGTTTTTACCTCTGATCTCAGCCACAAGGTTTTCATCCACTTGCTGTGAACAATGCACTCAATTTTAAGAAGTTTTGAGAACTTAAATAACTGTTGGGTCCTTAGTATGACATGGATGAGATCACCTCTTGCACCTTCAAAAAGAATTTATCTTCTTTTTCTATTTGCTATAGACCATGAAAATTAACCAACATACCTGAAAGTTCAAATGTTAGGACATTAATTTTCATGTTAAACGATTTTTTTTCACATTATGCACTACAAATATATGTCATCTTCATAACATGCTGAAAAATATACCTAGAAAGCAACATAATAAAAAAAATATCATTTCTGAGAAACTTTTAACAAAGTTGATGCATCATATCATCAGTCAATTTATTCTCTATGTGCCTGAGAACACTGATAGAAGCACAGTGGCTCAGTCTCTTTTTAGCACACATTCCACTCCCAGGTGCCCCTAGTGCAGCTGCCTCACTGTGCTCCTTAGCAATATGAAACCTCAAAGACAGGTCTGCAGGTCCTGTGAGGTGTCTCAAACTTCAATTTGATCTGAAGATACATGCTATTACAGCCTATATGGATGTCTGTGTATGTGATATATTGCTCCTCCATCCTGACAGCACTGAGAGCTCTGACAGAAAGACTGAGAGCCACCCACACCTTCTACTGAAGCCCAGGATGCTGCACATCCAACGTCTTTCATGAGAGCAGGAACACGATCCTACACTTACAAGTGGGTAACAAGCTGTGCCAGTTTCAAATCAGCACAGCTGGGAGTGAAAGGTGATTCTAAAGCCTCATTTCACTTTCCATCCCAGAATGTCCACAGGCATAATTAAAGATACCCTGAAAGCTGTTTTGTATTACATAAACTGCTACAGATCAAAAGGGTTCACTGTGCTGGAAGAAATCAGACACATTAATACCAGAGATACCCTCCTGGCCCTGATATCCCTCCTCCACATGTACCAGCTGCACAAAGTACCTCAATTATGCCCTTAAACCATCAGGGACACATCAACACTACCCCTGGGAAAGAATATTCAGCATATCTATAACTAGGTTCATTGCTTCTTTGCACTGCTACTGAGACATAAAGCAGATACAGCAAAAGTGAAAAATGCAGCTCTAGTTTTGATTTTACTTGTAAAAAACCAGAGCTTTTGGCTATTCATAAAAATTAAATCAAAATTAAAGCCACTAATATAATAATTACATCTGGAAAGAGTAACATTAAAACTCAAAGGCAAACTACTCTCTTGTTAGTGAAGACATTACTAAATATCCTATCAGCAACAATTCTTCACTGACCAAAATTAAGATACAGTTGTCAATATTTCAAAAGCAATATATACATGGTAAGGATACAGAAAAGACAAAGGAAAACACAAACATTACAAATTGAATAACATGTACATATGGAAATAGCCATGTTACAAGCAAAAAACCATATAGCTTCATGCTCAAACATGATTTTGTAAAGCAAAGAAATTAAAATCTTTTCTTCAGCAAGTATCTGCCCAGTGAAAACAGCAGATTTTGTTGTAAGTGGTGACAGATGACTAAATCACATTCTGTGAACCAAATTCAGTGTCTCATTTCAAACTTTGAAAACCTGACTCACAACATCATCTATCATATTAGGCTGCAGTACAAGAGAGAAATTATGAAAACCAGTCTTTTTTCTTAAGTGTACTAAACACGTGGCAAACTAATGACAAAAATTTAAGTGACAAGAATACTCTTGAGTTATATTTTCCAGTCATGTAAGGCAAAAAATTCCTAGCAGCGTGGCAAAGGGCTGAAAATACTCCTCTGGAGCAGAGTTAGGAAGCCATTAGGACATGGACCAGCAGTTTTTTGCTAGGAGATGCAAGCAAATACTCCATGCTCCATACAGCCAACCACACGCCAGTGCTGCCCAGGAGTCAACTGTAGGACACACAGAAGCTCCATGGGAAAGCCACATAACCACACCACATATGCTGAGCCCAGGACAATAAACCGTGCTCTTCAGTCGAGCTTATTAGCTCTGGCTTAGCAAGAGGCAAACTGCAGTGGCTGTGCTGCCAGAGCAGAGCCTGTGCATCTCCAGTCAGCTCAAAGGGAGGGCAGAGTGTGCTCCCGTCTGCTGGCAAAATCCCATCCTGACATATGCTTAGACATTATGTCAGCTGGCACTGGGAAAACCCTCACTGAAGGGCTGGGTATTATGCACAGTCCCATTCATGGCTGAGGTAGTTCTCGTGGATAATGTGAGCAATATTACAACAAACTGTCTCAGTCTTCCTAAGGGTCATGAATCACTATTAAAAACAGAAAGAAATCTGGAGCGTTATTACAAAGAGAATACATAAGCAGGCGAACAAATGGAAATAGCAGTGACTTTTTTATAGGTATTTTGTTCATAAAATGTATTTTAGACAGTTACCAATAATATCAACTATGACCACTTTGCGGAATATAAACTCTAAGAAAGAAATTACCTAAATAAAACATGATATGCTTTGTCGTATTTTGTTTTTTAAAAACAGGAATTCACCTCCAATTATCCAGGCACAGGCAGATGAACTGAGCAAGGACAGGCAATGCTAACTCTGCATTGCTTTGGCAGCTGTATTCAGACCACTGGCTGTATTTTGAGGTTTTATGTTTCTATTTTAGAGTCAACCAATATGCTGAGATGCGTAAAACTAATCATTTTACAGTAGCATTAGGACTAAAACAGAGAGCAACCAAATTTAGGAGCACATGTGACATTATTTTAATCTCCATGGATGAAACTAAGCCAAGTGTCAGAAGGACTGACCCAAAGACGCCACACTGAAAGCTGAAGGAGAGCAGGGAAGGGACAGCACAGCTTGTCCAACAGCACATAGTCTCTGTGAGCCTCTGAGTCCTGCACTAAAACTGATGATAAAGTTGGGAGAGCACTGCTTCCATGTATTTGGCCAAAATCTTTCTCATAAGGACCATGGACAAGTCTTGGAAACCATGTTTGCTAAACATGTCTTTACTGTGGCCAAAGGTTCAGTCTCTTCAAATACAAGGTGTACGTCATTTGGATGGCTAAAGTTAAAGAACAGCTAGAAAACCAAATGCAATTTCAGTCCTTGGCACTGCACTTGAGAGCTGTCCAGATGTGTTGTTGGTGTGTCTTTACCACTATCCTCCAGGCACTCCATGTAGCTTCCACCTCTCTTGACCTCCAAATGCTACAGAATGCACAGCATAGAGCCAGCCCAGCTCCAGAAGAAATGCAGCTGCCAAAGACCAGGATTTACTTCTTGGATATAACCGTGACTATTCTGGTTTCAAGCTAACAAGGCTGTCTCAAACTACACTAGGCAGACTTCCTGACCCAGCCTCTGCCAGCCTTGGAATCTCTGCATCATATCATCAGCCCACACCCACGTGCTACCTTCCTGTCTGCTGTGTCAACTGTGGTTGTTTAAAATACGCTCTTAGATTATTACATCCCTCACTTTATTAAACTTGGTGTGTACTATACATGAAATACAGTAGAGCTGAAGCAGAAAACGTATCCTATGACAAGAGGGAATGGCTTCAAACTGAAAGAGAATAGGGGTTGACTGGATATTAGGAGAAAATTCTTCACTGTGAGCATGGTGAAGCCCTAGCAGAGGCCGCCCAGAGAAGCTGTGGTTGCCCCACCCCTGGAAGCGTTCAAGGCCAGGTGCTACAAGGCTTGGAACAACCTGGTCTAGTGGGAAGTATCCCCACCCATTGTGGGGTGAGGAGTGGAACAAAACATCTTTAAGGTCCCTTCCAAGCCAAACCATGGTAGGGTTCTAGGATTCTGTAGTTATGTCCTTGTAGTTACGTGATTCTTTAGTTATGTGCACACTGTAAGCCACAAGTGTGAAGTTCATTGAAATGGAACAGAAGCGTCTATCTACAGAGAACAGTAATGCAGGCAAGAAAGTTTAGAAGAGAATGAGCCTGGCTGTAACTCACGTCATTGCCTGCAAAACACAGCCTGGTATCTCAAACTAGGAGAAAAGGTTTTAACCTCATGCAGGCAAACTGGTAAGCCGGCCATACTCAGTGATTAATGTGGTCTCAAGAACCTTGTTTCTCAGCCAGCCATTTCTTAAACATTACAATAGTTCCTTTAAATTTCCTGTGCACAAGGCTTGGTACAGATGTACATTTGCACAAATTTGCACTGTGGAATTTTTCTTTCCTTT
The DNA here is from genome assembly GCA_008694505.1 of Cyanoderma ruficeps. Classification (NCBI taxonomy): domain Eukaryota; kingdom Metazoa; phylum Chordata; class Aves; order Passeriformes; family Timaliidae; genus Cyanoderma; species Cyanoderma ruficeps. The sequence continues at coordinate 14,773,636 of VZDJ01001247.1, forward strand.
AGAGATAACTCTTAGACTGATGCTCTGCTGAGTGTTATTACATCTACTGTTATGACCTGCTATAGCCGTGGGCAAGATATATTTTAACAGTACAAAATTTACAGAGTATTTTGTTTCTGCAATATTAACATCACGCCAATACCTGAGGATGCTAATAACACATTAAATTCAAAATATATTATTTGCTAAACAAAAATGCATATTCCAAATATACTGAATGTTTATTGAGAAACATTTTCCTCTTCTAGGTAATTTCTAACTAAGCCATCCATTCTATAATGGCAATTTTTTCTACAGCTGCAATGAATTCCTAACGTGTTGTATTCAACAGCAAGACACGCATTTATATATTCTTGTTTTGTGTTACTTACAACATCCATATTATTAAATCTGAATTAAGAAAACCGGATCTATGATGCCTATATACCATATAAACCCATTACTGTTCCCTTATCTTGGACAATGAGCACTTTGTACTACACTGTCATTGTAAAAATATACTCTACTAATCTATTAAATGTATCGGTTTTCCCTGTGTTTTACAATAACCCAATCTTACTCTGCAGTTCTCTCACAAGGCTTCAGTAAGGATTCAGTATTCATTATTGCCTACAACAAACACACGGTACTCTTCCTTCCTGTGACACACTGAACGGCCCAGACACAAAGTGTTACCCGATTTGCCCAACCCCAGTTCAGATGTGCTGGATTCTCTATAGCAATGTGTACATGTTCCTCAGTGCCCAGCTCTGCTTTCCTATAGACTACCAAAGGAAACCTCAGAGCTCCACTTTTCCACCTGTATTTTGCATCTCTGTTGCAAACAGACGCTCTGAAGGCAGAAAGTTTCAGCCTTGACTCCTTCCCTCACTGCCTATGTGACTTCTGTTTTTAACTGAATTTGGTTTTTTCCAGAATGACAATAGAGAACAATTAATAGCAGTTTTTGAACTGAAAATACTTGCTTTTCCAGTTGACAGCAAACTTCAGTAGTTTGGTCTTAGTTCAGGTTTTAACTGATAGAGAAAGAGCGATGACTAATGGAGATTGCTTAGGGATGAGGTGAAACAGAGTGAGGTTAAAGACCATGATGCTTCACCTCACCTTCAAAGTAGCTTTTGTGCTGTCACATCTGTTTATATCAGCACCAAAGACTGCTGATTTGATCATAATTGCCCTAATTAGAAGTTCAATTAATGCACTGAGTTCTTTGTATCAACGCCACCTCAGCATCAAGGATGTGCACACGGAGCGTTACTGAGCAATACAGGTTAAATTTGAAAGGAAGGTCACTGGGAAAAGGAAACTACCTGCAATCTACTGCTTTGAGGATATCACATAGTTAGGATGACACTCAATATCCACTTATGCCCCAGGACAAGCAGAAAGGGAGAATTTAAGGACCTCTATTGAGAGATATCCATCAGCTGTGAGCAAAAATTACATTTCCTGTCATTGAAAATCTCATTTAGTTCAGACTTGCTTCCACCAAGGATTAAAAACCTTCAAAAGAACACTTTGTCTTCACAGGAAGATGAAAATAGCCTAAAATGCTCACAGTGAAAGATCATGTGAAAAAGAAGTGCACAATATAGCAACTTTAAATGGTTATCAAATATAATACACTTCGACACATACTAAAAATACAAATGTGGTCATTGAAATTAATGCTGAAAGTGAAGAGAAAAAAAAAATTAACGGGCTTTGCATGAGACAAATTTCACCAGCAGACAAACTTTCACCATCTCCCTGCCTGAAAGTATTTTGCAAATCCATTGAATTAGGAATTTTGTATGGTCACAAAAGAAGACAGGTAAGCAAGGGAAACAGATAGCACCCACATATTAAAATATTATGTGTACCATATTCATAAAATGGAAAGGAGCATATTTACTCATTCTTCACCTTTCACAAATCAAGACAATGTGTGAAAAATTAATATAATCCAGAATTTGTCAAAAAAAAAA